>NW_004624863.1:1878058-1927433 GCF_000247695.1 Heterocephalus glaber | reverse complement strand
TATATAATGTTCTTTGTTCATTTCTGAATAAATAAGCTTTCCAGGTTTTAAAAAAAAAAAAAGCAAGCCCTATCCTCTCCCTTTGCTAATTAACCAAGCAGGAGCAATAGCCTTGTTGCAAGTTCTGAGGCAAACTGAGGCCCTACTGCATTATTGATGTGCAGGGAAGATGGGAACACTTTAGCCTACAGCTGTCTGCTCAGTTCTGCTGCTCTGTGGTTCTGCTTCCCTCAGGGCCATGAGACACTTTGGACTCCTTCCCTGGGGACTTGATCTGCACAGCACTCTAAAGATTGTTAGTAAATGTGTCCTATGCCTGACGGGAGAGTCTGGGTGCTTGCTGGTCTGCTGCTCTGGGCTTGGATCCTGAGCCCAATATATCTCAACACATAGCTTCCTCAACACACCTGCCTTCCTATCCCCTGAAACCACAAAGGGGGAGGTCTTCCATGGGCCAAAGGACCTGCTAGTGCTAGCATGAACCTAGCACTAACAAGTGGCACCGTGGTCACACATTGAGGGCAGTAAAGGAGCATAGGGCTTGTTTTTCTTTTAAGATAAAAAATGTTAATATATGAGTTGTTCTTTCTAAACTATATTCAGGTTTAATTGCACTTTGCAATAAATAAGTGCATTTTGCGTTGCAGTTTAGGCTCTTGTTTCTAAAAGGTTCACCATCACTAGAAAAGGTTTTGTTTAACTTTGGAGGGGGGTGAAAAATTTTAATGTGATTGTCTTTCATGATTTTGCTAATTATAAAAGAATCAATGCTTTTTAACATTCAATTAATCCAGAAGGGTAAGATGTGACGTTCTCACGTAAACTTCAGATCGGATCCCAGATGCACAACCCTAAGCAAGGTCCCTCAGCTCTCGATTCATCGGTTGCCCCACCTGTGAAATGGGGAAATCTGCCAAAGTAATTATGGAGTTCAGAACTGACGAAGCTGGCCAAATTCCCTAACTCCACACCCTATCCCAGCCACCAATTTAAGGCTTTAGAGACCTCCATAAATAGATCAATGCCTGTAGGGCCTGCTTCCCTGGAGACTTCATTCAGAGTGTATTTTAAATGATAAAAGAGCCCCTCGGGCTCCTGGAGGGTGACAACTGCCGAGGCTTCCCGTGGTGCAGCTGACCTCTGAGATCTAGCCACTCCTCTGGAGGCCCTGGCCTGCAGCTGTGTCAACTCCAGCCCAAGGCTGGATGCCTGGTCTTCTAGGCCTCAGAACCACCCTTCGAAAATCCCCAAGTAAAGTGCACAGTGAACACGCGGGACATCGCTGCACGGTTCATTGTCCCCATGGACAAAAAAACAGGCCAAGTAGCACTTTCTGTCATCACAGCCCTAATCCTCCCCCAAGGGCACACATCCAGAAATCACTGACGTATAAGAAAAGATTTCACCAAAATATCAACTGGTCATGGTTGAAAAGCTATGGAAGTGGTTGGGATTAAGTAAGTATTTGTCCCTGCCCCATAGAATCTTTTCAGAATAAATATTAGATGTTTTATGAATTATTCTAATCTAAATTCTGAAGTGATGGGGCTTTGAAACTTGGGGGTTAGTATTTAAATATTTAAGAGGGCGGGGCGGGGGGGCAGAAATCTCTCAGAGGAGGCTCTTGAGAGTTTTGGAAAATGGAGAGGAGGTAGAGTGGGTAGGGAAAATGACAGCTGCTGAGCACCTTCTGGGCATTATCTTTTCTATGCTTCAGTTTATGTTCAGGTCACTGTTGAGGAAACTGAGGCCCAGGAACTTGCCCCACTGCTCTTAAGGGGCACAGCAAAGATTCCAAAGCAAGCTGCTAGACAACAGATCCCCTCTCTCTTTCTTCCTTTCCTTTAGTTTTCTTTCCTTTTCTTTCCTTTCCCTTTCTCTTTCTCTCCTCTTTCTTCCTCTTCCCTCCCTCCTTTTTTTCTTTCCCTCTTCCTTCCCCATCTTTGGGTTTTTTTCCAATAAGAGAGTCTATAATCTCTATGTCCTCCTTCCAAGGAGGCTGGAGACAATAAGAGGAATTCAACAAAGAAAAGCTGATTTTAAAAGAATTCCTGGCTATTGGCTTCTTGTTACCTCACAGAACCTTAATAAGGCACCCAGTGCATTAGAGGCATTTTAATTTCGTGGAATCATGATTCTTCTTATCTACCCTGTGACATAACCTGTTTTAGTCTCATTGAAATAATGTAGCCCAAGAAAAGTTAATAATTTCCTCTACGTCAAAGAGCTCCTAAGTGGTAGAAATGGATTTGAACTCCAGATCGGTCTGATATCATAGCATGGAATCTTTCTTTTGTGTTTTTATGTTTTACGTTTCAAGGATGAATCAGACCAGACAACTAAGACATTAAATTTTGTTGCAACTTCCTGAGAGCTTTTCTCCCCCACCACTCCTCCAGCACTGGGCCCTTCCTGCCTCTCAGAAAATTTCTCACTGGTCAGCATCACTGTTGTTTGGCAGTTTCATTGACTTTCTCGGGTTTTAAGCAGCTGGGATTATTTTGTTTTGACTTCCAATCCAGTGGAGGACTGTTTATTTTTCTTTCTAAATGGGAAACACTGCTATGTATGCAAGCTCCTTCTAAAAGTGTTTTCCTAAAAATCAACTTAATTTAGAACCTAGCCAGAGTCCCTTGGGGGAGTCCCCTGTCCTTTTAAGTCAGTGTATCAAGTCAGAGGCAAAATCATGTGTGTTTCTAACAGTTGAGGGGAGTAAGATGTTTGCCTCCCTTCACCATGGGATTCATGGAGCCTGTTTCGTTGTCCCCATCATTGACAGTAACTTGGGTCCTCTTGTTAGCAGGTTCTGAGGGTACAGGATATTGGGCCGTGTAAAATTCTCAGGCAATTTGTTCACCACTTCTTTCAACTCTTCTGCATTGAAAGACCCTTGTTAGTAAATAAATTCTTATGGCACTAGCTATGTAGAAAAGTTAAGTTCCCAATCCCTGGTAGCAAGACAAATTGATTTTTTCCTGTATTCATTCCTGATGACATTTAAATACTTTTCAGAGAGAAGAGATGTGAAACATCCTCTAAGTAGAGAAACCTTATGAAAAGATCTTTAAGTTTTTGGGTCAAAATTCCTTAAGTGAAACACTTGGAATCAGATATATTACAGAATTCAGAGGTTTTCAGAGTTACGAAAGAAAATAGAGTCCATTCTTCCTGAAACTCCCACAGCAATCAAACACATCATTCTTTCTGCAGTGAAACATAAATAGTTATTCTAGTGGGATTTAAAAATCTCCAAGCCTTATGTAAATTCAGACTGGGTTTTGCCACCAAATGAACTTTGGTAAAGCATTTACTCTCAGAGCTTTGGAGTTTTGCAGTGGGGGCTCAGAGATGGTAATCCTGAATTGTGCCCTCTGTGAAAATGGAACCAGGGCTCAGAAAGGCTTATCAACCTGCCCAAGGCAATACAGATAACTAGAAAACCTGAAAACTAGGGGCTGGGGATTTAGCTCAGTAGTTTCTATGCCTGCTGCACAAGCGCAAGGACCCAAGTTCAATCCCCAGTACCAAAAAAAAAAAAACCCTGAAAACTAGAAGACATGATGCAGGTGCATGTCTCTGGCCAGAGAGCTCTGCAGAGTATTTGTCTTTTATGCACACTGCCTGCCTGGGTGAGCCAGGGCCCCTTGCTGCAAAAGTGAGAGCTGGCCGGCTTGCAGGCCTGGGAATGCAGGAGGCAGGAGGCCACGTGGTCCTTTCTCTGAAGTCTAGAACTCCACAGACTGAGTTCTTAAGGAACTCTTCCTGACAGGCCCTCTGATACATGTCCTGTCTGTAGCAGGCTGGGCTCTGGTTATTCACATGCCTGATTTCCTGGCCCTACTTCAAGTTCTTTAAGGTAGACTTTGGTCACACTGTGTCTCTGGCCTGATCACAGTGCCTGGCACCTGAGGTCACATTGAAAATCACTACCAAACTGAAAAATAAGTTGATTTCTTTTCTTCCTCCTTTCCACTAGTCTCCCTTCCACACATGCATACAATCAGCACCCAGGAAAAGTATGCTGAGCACATGCATGACAGAGCTGTGAAGATTCATGGAGAGAAGTGATTTGCCCATGTCCCCAGTTAAGATTCAAAGCATGGCACAGACTCCAGAGCCCTTCCCATTCTGCCAGGTGCTTCCTGAACCAGACAAGCCCTCACCTGTGGCCTCCTACCTAATTGGGGGCAGTGGGGAATGCCCTCAGAGAGGTCACGTCTGTTTTATGTAGTTTACAAAGCCCTTTTTCATGCATTACCTCAGGCAAATTCTAGTGATTCTAATTTAATTGCCACATTGGCTTTCTAGGAGGTAAGGCTTCTTCCTGACCTTGGAAAATAAACAGGTCACACTTTGAATTAATATAACCTAACATCCTGGGAGAACCAGGGCCCTCTAATTAGTCCCTCACCTGGTGGAATTGCAGACTCTTTGCAATTCCTTTTCCACGCATTTTCCCAACACCATTGCATTAAAGAGTACAAAAATAACATTTTTGGTGTATGGCTTGATTGGATCTAGGAATTCCTAGACCACCCTTTGAGGAAGTTACATTAGCTACATGAACCAGCTTTTTCCATCTGGAAACTAAGCCTGGTTTGTATCCCCACTGATATGTTACTGGCCTGCTCCACTGAACCCTTGTGAACACCAGACCACATCTTACAGCAGCTCCTAACACTTTGGGCCCAGACTGCTGCAGAGGCAGCTGGATGGAGGCCAAGTAGAGTTGGGAGATGAGTATAACTAACATTTGTGTGGCCCTCACAGTCCCAAAGCTTGCTCACACTGTCATCTCCCTGGATGCACAAAACAGCAGGGCTGGCTGAAAGTGGAGTGCAGTAAATGTTGTGTGCTGGAGGAATCAAAGCACAGGCAGAAAGGGGGCATTGTAGCAGAGAGCTTCAAACCACTTTTGGTTTGTTCACAGATGGTTGGTCCAGCTTATGGTCCAAATGAACTCAAACGTCCAATCACAAACCTCCCTTGTAGAAGCCTCCTCAAAATCCCACCTCTGTGGCCTGGAAGCCTAGGAGGAAGAGGCACGTGCCTGGGAACAGGACACTTGGCTTCTGACCCCAGTTGTCACCAGCCTACTGTGTCACTTTGCCCATTTTGTCTTTTGATTCCCCAGTGTTCTAGTCTGGGAAGTGAGAGAATTGGATTCAGTCAACATTTCCAAAACTATGTTCCTCTGTGTGTCACCATCATGTTCTGTGCAATAGCCATGTGCTCACCTCCACTGTTATTTCTGTTCCTTTCAACTGCCTCCTTTTCAATTTTTTTTATTTAAGTGAATTTACTTATATGAAAAGAAAACTGTGCATCATGTTTGAATTACTACTGTAATTCATTTACCATATGGCAAATGTGTGCCCTCCCATAAGTAGAATATAATTGTAAAAATAAACACAATGATTGCAGGTTATCACATTCTGGCAAGAGAATGCCTGCTCCTGGTGCTGGCAGAGACTCGCCCATCATTGGGAAACGGACACTGACAAATGTTAGATGTTAAAAACATACAAGTAGCAAATCAAGACTGCCTCCTTGACCCTGTCGAAAGAGATGGAAGAACATGGAAGCTGTTCTACCTGTGAACAGTCCTCACTGGACACCATAAAAATGATGGAAGCAGGGCCATAGCTTCATGGCTCTGTCTGGTACACTCCCTGGGCTTTAATGCTACCCCTCCAGAGACTGCTCACCTTGAGAACAGACTTCTCTGAGGCTCCCAGAACCCATCCTCCTTCCCTTTCTTAGACAGGGTCTTTGCAGGGCCATCTGTTCCCACCCCCACCCCTTGCAGCCTCCTGCCCTCCGCCCCTGTCATCAGGTTTGAGCTGGGTGCTTTGAGCTCAGCTGGATCCCTGATTGCTGGTTAATGGCTCCCACTGTGGACCAGGAAACCATGTGGCTTCCTCTTCCCTCCTCTTTCTCTACCTCCTCCCTGTCCCTCTGAACTGCCATTATTTATATAGGTGTTTGAGATTAAACAACTTTTAAAAATTCATTTTGCTTTACAAGGCCCAAAAGGACTAAGGCCAAGAAGAAAAGCAGAAATGGCACAGTGTGGAGCTGTAATGGGGAAAGATAAGTCATGGAGACCTATGGTTCTTTGCCTTGCTGTGTAGCAATGGGCAATTGCTTAAGCCCTCTGGGTCTCAGTTTCCTCCTCTGTAAAATGGAAATTAGTTTTAATAGGTTTTCACAAAATTGTTGTGAAAATGAGAAAATATGGGCAATGATTGTTGCAGTCATTACTGAATTATAGATGCCCAGTGAAAGTTAGTTTTTGTTTTGGGGGATTTTTTTTAAAATTTCCCTTCTGGAATCAAAATTTTTGGCCAGGTATCCCTGGCAGGAAGGCAGAGTCCTACACTCTTACCCCTCCAGGCTTGGCAGAGCCATAGGAATTAATTGCTCTGCCTGGGAGTCCTGAGCTTTAATCCCCTCCTCCTCTTGGGTGATTTCCAGAGATTTCTGGTGGGGAGTGAATCCAAGGCTGCAGCTAAGCAAACATAGCATGGGGTCTTAGAAACAGACTCTGGAGGCCTTGCCGGAGCCCCGAATTGCCCCATTCCCCACCGTTCCAGCAACCCGGCATTAATGTTTGGTATCAGATGAAAATGCTGTGATGTGTTTTCCTTCTGGTCAGCTGGGAGCTCCCTGTGGAGTTGAAAGGAGAGGAAAATGACTGGTAATTCACTTATACGCCATCCCCTCTCTCCTCCTGGACCCTGTTTCTATAAATAACTCTGGAAAGCTGCTGCACCAGCTAATGATAATAATACATTTATTTGCACTTCCAGAAACCTCTCCTTAGATGCCAAGTGGATGCTCTGAGGCAATACACACCTGATAAGGACTCCTCCCCACTCCCTTTGTGACTTCTCCAAGCTCTCCTCTATTGCTCAGGTTCCCATCTGTAAAGGGGACTAAGAATCAGTCTGAGGGCTGTTTCAGGTGTGGAACAGGTAACACATAAGACACTGAGATTATAGCACACTCTGTGTTCATTCTTCTCCACTCTTCCTCTTTGGCAAAGAGTGGAGAACATTTTTGTGGGGTTATTGGATGCAAATTAAAGTTGTGATCACCTGTCTGCTGTCATCCCAAAAAGGAGCAAAACTCTAAGTTCAGATGATAGCTGCCTGTTTGTTGACTTTGCAAAATGCTGCCCCCCATAGCCAGAACACTTCCCACTTCATCTTCTTTGGACCTGGACCACTGCAGTAGCATGCAGGCTCCCTGTCCCTCCCTTTAATCCATCCCTCACACTGTCCCAGGGTGATCCTTGCTGGATTACTGGAACAAAGCCCCTGCCTGTGGATCTCTCCTTGTTTCTCATACTGGCCACTCCAGTCCTCACTCCTGGTGTGGCAGCTGAAGCCTCTGGCCACTGACCTGGGTCCGGAGGTTATATGGTCCTTGGGAGGACAGAGTGAATTCCCAGTGTCCAGGATAGGGACCCGCGGTGAATGTCTGGCAATGCAGGAGCACAGGCTTCTGAACACAACAGGACCCCATTGAGAGTGAGAATGGGGGAGAGTTTTTCTGATTCGGGGTGACATGGGAAGAAAATGAGGTTTGTTCACCCTACAGAACCAATTCAATTCAGCAAATTATAATGAAGGACCTACTATGTGAGGGGCCCACAGAGAATCACAGTCAGCTTACTTCCTGGCTGCTGGAGACAGACATACACCCTGAACAGCTCTGCCCTGAGCAGACATCTGGAGAGAACAAGATCAGAGGGTGTTCCGGGGGTGAGGGCCACAGACATTGGTGCAGATAGGGAGGTTCAGGAGCTGCTGGCAGAAACAGGGTAGCTGGCAAGTCAGATACATTTGCACATTCAGATTTGTAAGGTGACATCTGTATGTTTCATATTCATTATCTGTATGCAACGAAATGCTCCCAGCCTGGTTCTGGGGTCTGGATGTGTTTATTCCCTCAGACATTCATTCATTCATTCATTCATTTGCCCATTGATTTAGCAGACTGTATCTGGTGTATGCTCTGGTTGGGCTTCTGTGCTAGAGAGTTAACTCTGATCAGACCACATCTATGTCCTCCTTGAGCAGCCCTTCTCCAGGCTGGATTTTCCACGGCTGATGTAGGGGACAGGTGCTAGTGTAGGCAGAGGGCAGCTGCACTGCTGCATACTCCACTCACCTCAGGTCACACTTGTGGATTGTGTAGCAGAAGAGCAGACCCCAGTACTGAGTCCCTACAAGGTAAGGACTGTGTGCTAGGTGCTAGGACTGCTGTGCTAGGTGTTATGCCTTTCCCACCCCACTGAATCAGTCAGATTAGAAGGCTGTGGAGCAGAAGAATTAGAGTGTAGATTTGAATTTTGCCTTCATTGTTACTAGCTGTGATCTTTAGCAAATGATTAAACCTCCAAGTTTCAATTTTCTCCTCATGTGTAAAATGAAAATACTACCACCCACTTCATAAGTGTTTGAATTCCATGTGAAATAAGGTATGTGAGGAACTCAGCAAAGTACCTGGCTAGTGTCAAGTCTTAGATGCAAATTTCTATTATTAATTTTATAAAAATATAAAACAAAATTTCATAACAAAATAAGAGAATACTAGTTAAAGCACTATATACCATTATCTTCAAAGTAGTGATTCAGAGTTCAAGACATAGACAGAAAAGATTGTCCCTTAGACAGCAGAAACAGATAATAGCACAAAACTTTCTTTTCAGTGAACTAAGAGAAACTAATAGTATAGATGAAACAAATTATCATATATATTAAAATATTTTTGAAACAATGGAGTAGGTAATTTTAGGAATTATTTGAACTTCTCCCTACTCCCTGTGTATATATCTTCTCTTTTGCTCTTTATTTGTATATATATATATATATATATATATATATATATATATAGTTTGTTTGTTCATTTGTTTGTTTCTCACATAAGAGAAACCATGCAATATTTAAACTTGTATGTCTGACTTATTTAACTTAATATTATCATTGTTCTTATTACTGCTGTAATCTGATTACTGAGACTTCAAAAGGTACAATACCTTGGCTACGGCCACACAGATATTACATCCCAGGTGTGCCTAGCTCTTCACCCCAACCTTATCTCACCCCACAAGGCTGCCTTCCCTCATCTGACAGCCATGGTCCCCACAAGATCTGGGGAGTAGCCAAAGCAGATCTTGTCCCACCCTCCTGCACTGAGGAGGAGGCTGCATGCACATTTTGTTAGCAGTCCCCAACCTCAGCAGCCCCTGAATGGAAACCGCTGAGTTGCACTCTGGCTCTTGGCTCTTTTAAGACACCCCCGCTGGGCCCCTGTGTGGGTGACAAGATGATGCATGAGTTCTGGCTAAGCAGCTTATTTGTCTGAGCTGGTGATAGCCTTTGTCCTGAGGTGGGTTAATGGTAAGGGGCAATGGCCCCTTAAGGCCTGGACAATGGGCAGGCTTCTCAGGTCATCGAATCACTCAGCAGAATGGCCCTGTGCCCCTCAGAGCAGGGGAGCCTCTGCCCCCTCCATTCCCTGCTAACCAGGCTCATCAGCCAGAGATGGCTCCCTGCCCAGCAAGGAGGAACACAGGAATAATGGGGAGAAAGCATCAAAGACCATCAAAATGACAAAAGATGAGAGGAGAAAACCGAAACAGAGAGAGAACAGTGATCATTCCTGATTCCTCCCCAGACCCCATTCTGCACAGGACTTTTCTGGCTTGCTTTCCCCCTCTGCATGCATCACATCAGAGCAAGCTCAGATAGGCTCCACACCCAGTCAAACTAGACCAGTTTTTCCAGCTGCTCTTTTACTGCTGAAACCTGCTGCTACAGAGTACAGTTCACCTTCTTCTGGCATCATGGCCTGCTGGAATTTACCCATTTTCCTCCTTGAACCTCTTTGATTTTTCCCAAAACCTTACTCAAGGGATGTACATTACTGGGCTTTTACCACCTGGTTCAACCAAACATCTTCCTTTTATATCACTTCCTTACATTTGCTTCTATATAAAGTCTTACTTTAAAAACATTGCTATTATTAAAATTTTTCAAAGTATGAAAACCACTGGCTTATATCATTTAGTTACGTGGAAAGTGGGAGCTGGGATTTCAGGGCTGGCTTTCTTGTTCCCAATCTGGACTTTCTTCAATGTGTGGATTCATTCATCCATTCATTCATTCTACAAAGATGTCCAGAGCGCCTACAGTGTGCCAAATACTGAGCTAGTCCCAGAAATTAACAGGAGTAAGAAGACATCCTGTCCCCAAAGAAAGTCCTGAGCATGGACACCCAATTCTGCCTAGGGGTCAAAAAGGCAAACATGGTCAGGCATGATGGTGCATACCTGTAATCCCATCTCTCAGGGAAGCTGAGGCAAAAGATTATGAAATCAAGCCCAGCCTTGGCAACTTAGCAAGACTTTCTCAAAAAAATAAAATAAAAATAGGCCAGGGATGTAGTTCAGTGCAAAAGCCTTGGGTTCAATCTCTACCAAAAAAAAAAAGAAAAAAAGGGGCAAATGTGAACTCACTTGATGTGGTCTCTGGCCGGGCACTGAAGACTGTAGTAAGAACATCTTCAGGGTGTAGAGGCTAAGACCAGAGAAGGATGGGGGATGAGAGAAAAGAGGCAGTTTAGATAACTAACCCAAAGAGGTGGGTGCTTGTACCACAGGAGGAGCCAAGCGGGAAACTATTATGGTGAAAAAACAAGTGACCAGTTGGAGTGCTCCATTACTGAACCATCGTGTTGTGGTACAGTGAGTACATGAGGTCAAATATGTTTAATTTAAATGTAATCATAACATAGACACGTCCAGAATGTAGGACAGTCTATGGCACAATGACCTAGACTTTCCATAAAGGTCAATATCACAAATAAAAGGAAAGGTGGGTGTTTGGGGTTGTAGGAAACTCCTGCTTATTACAAGAGACAAACAAAATACAGTGCCCAAATGCAGCACTTGGATCTTGATTGGATCCTGATTTTTTTTTTTTTTTTTTTTTCGGTACCAGGGATGAAACTTGGAACCTTGCGCTTGCAAGGCAGGCAGCGGCACCACTGAGATAAATCCCTGCCCCTGGATCCTGATTTTTTAAGTCTGTGAGAAAGCTATTTGGGAAAAACTGAGGAAATTTTTAGAGATGGCGTGTGTGTTACATACTATTGTAGAAAACTTGTTAATTTGCTTAGTTATGTAATGATTCTGTGGCTCTGTAGAAGAACATCTTTATGTGTAGAGATGGGTACTGATATGAAAAGTACTGATGCCTGCCAATTTCCCTCCAATGGCTCAGAAAAAAAATACATATAAATACAGAGATACTACAATGTGGCAAAAAATTAGAAATCGACAAATTTGGGTGAGTTTATCTTTTTATTTTTATTTTTTGCAGTACTGAGGATTGAACCCAGGGCTTTTGCACTGAGCTATATCCCAGCCCTTTTTATTTTTATTTTCAGACGGAGTCTTGCTAAGTCACTAAGTTGACCAGGCTGGGTGTTTCTTTACTACTCTTTCAACTTTACTGTAGTGTTGAAATTTTTCAAATTAAAAAGTGGGAGATTTGTTTGGGTTGGAGAGAAACTAGACAATAACAACTGGGTTCTTGAGAAAGGTTTCTTGGGATGGGTAAGATTGGGCATATTTTTGCAGTGACAGCCCACTCTCCAACCTTCCCTTAGGTACAGAAACCCTCTGAACCTTTACGGAAGATCCACGGCTCAGTAAGTTATGAGGAAACAGGCCAGTGCTGGGCAAGGAGGAGACTTTGGCAAGGCACTGAGGCCAGTAATGGAAACCACATTGGCTGGAGTGTGAGGAGCCCCACCCAGAAATAGCTCTTGTGTGCGAGGCAGGACAACTGGAATGCATTATGCACATTCATACTTGTTAAACTGCCTTGGCACCACGAGTGATCCTCGTAACCTGAGCTTCACAGAGGCCTTCTGTAGTTAAAGCTGGGTCAGCCTGGTCCCCACACCCTGTCTGTCGGAGGTTTATAGCTGCAGCATAAAACAATTCAGCATGAGCTGAAACATGAAAAACTCTCCAGACTGTAAAGGCAAACTTTTCTTTTTAAAGTTTCCCAGGGAGCTAGCATTTGGGAATAAAATCTTTTCTGTCCCCTTCTGCTTTTCTAGTCCTTGGCCAGGCTCCCCCCTCTCTCTCTGCCCCCCTGCCTCTACTCCCACTCCCACCCCCCTTTACCTCCAAGCCCTGACCACAATCCAATCAAACCCCAAAGCTGCTACCTTCTGTGGTTGAAAGAATCCCTTGTGCCAGGCAGTCTTGTTTCCAAATTTGAGCCCTGAAGCTGTGTGGCCTTGGACAAGTTGCTTCCCCTCTCTAGGCTTGAGCCTCTTGGTTATTTAGCCTATAAATTGTCCATCCCATTCAGAAGTGTGGTTGTTGAATGTATGGGGCCTTACACACAGTGAGTGCTCGGTCAGTATTTTCTCACTTATTAAATCAGAGAATGTCAAATACCTAAGAGTTCTGCAGAGAATAGTTGACTTATTTTGATCATAAAGAAATTTATCCAAAATTCTCTTATTTTTATCTGGAAGGTAGCCAAACTACAGTTCTTATCAGAAGAGAAATCATATGGAAAATCACAGTGAAAGAATTTGACTTTATCCTTGTATTAAGATTTTTTGATAAAAAGGGAGAAGAGGCTTTGAAGTCAGATAGGCCTAAGTTCAAACCCCAGTTCTGTCACTTACTGCAGATTAGTGGTGCATCAGGAGCCCTGGTGGTTTTATCTGTACAATAGATGTGACAGTACCAACGTAGCAGGGCAAAGCAAGGCAGTGGCATACTTTATGAAAGGGCTTAGCAGGTAGAAAGCAGTTGATGAACAGAGCTAGTTAGTCCTGAATCTGAAAACAGGAAGGCTCCTGACATCTGGACCTCTCTCCAGAGTTGTTTTGCGCCCTCAGAATGAAGAACCAAGGGATGCCAGCTGACACCAGCAAGCCCTGCCCAGCAGGCCTTTGAATGGATGACAAGAATGCACTGTGATTTTGCCCCTTTGAAGCTGTCCTTTGCCTTGCCCTTCAGGCTGCTGGGGGTTTGCAGGGCTGGCAGGGGACGCTGAGGGTGGGAAGAACCTCCCATTTGTTATCCAAAGCCAGGCAGCTGCCCCAGTAAGGCAAGCCTGGGCCCCCAAACATGTGGCCAGGTGAGGAAGGCCACCCTCAGCAGACTTTTCCCTTAGCAAACATGGAAGCGATCAGAATCAGGTGCCTTTTTATTTCCAACAGAGTCAGGAATGAGAGCCCCAGACTGCTCCTGTGTGTGTCAGTGTTGTAATCCAGGTCCCATCCTGGGCAGGTTTCCACTTCCAGTCCCAGCACTGCCGCTCACTCTGCAACCCCACCTTATTTCTAGAAGGGATGAAGACAGCCTGCTCTGCTGGCCTCTCAGCCTGGCAGGCGGCTTCTGTGAGGGAAGGTATGGAATAGCACAAGCCTCCAGAGGATAGGTGTGGGCAGGTGGTCTCACCAGCGTGCCCTACAGTGAGGCAGGCACCCCAGATGCCTGAACACCTTTGTGTGATGGGCATTTTGCCCAGAAGCTGTATGCAAACAGAGTATGCTGTTACTAAAATATTTGGTAAGTAGACTATTTGGTAAATAGAAGCACCTTAAGTACAGGATAAGAGATAGAACTCATATTTACTTACCATCTGTCTCCCTTAATTCTGGTTTTGGCATTTAGATTCTTAACTGTGCAGTTTTGCACATTAACATAGCATACCTGCATCATCAAGATTTTCCAACAGGTCATGTACCCCATTGCTAAAGATCTAGGTACCTGGAGGGTGAGGCAGGAAGATCCCAAGTTTGGACCCAGCCTGGACAGCTTAGCATCTTAGCAAGATCCTGTCATCGTCATCATAATAATGGCTTGGTGTAGCTCAGTACAAAAGGCCTGGGTTCAATCCCCAGTACTGAAAAAAATCTAGAAACCCTACCAAAACATTTTCACATGCCTCAAAAATTGCATCTCTCTGGACAGATGAGAATTTATGGCCACCAATTAAAGGATGTGTATTTGCTGAATGTGAATTTCTCCCAGTGAGGCAGAGGAAGTAACATTTAAAGAGAGACAAATGAGGGTAGGAAAGTACTGGTCTTGTTTCCTGCCCATTTGCAGGTCAGGTTCAAGGTTTCCACCTTTGCCTTCCTTGGGAGATGAGCTTGCTGCACACCTCCACCCCACCCCAGGGTGCCCTTTCCTATTCCGTCTCACTTCTTTCATAAGTCAGGATTCTTCTTGAGCTTGCCTCCAGCTTCAGAATATCCGTCCTCTGGGACTGGAAAATTGCCTAAAATGAAGCCACGCTCTTTGTGCAGGGCCCCTGCCTGGCCTCCTTCAGGTCCTCCACCAGCCAGCAGGCTGGGAACAGCTCAGCACTTGTTGTCTGAAAGGTGCACCATCTTGAAGAAGCTCCATCGAAAGCACCCCTCTTGAGCTGGCAGCAGACGGAAGAAGGACCATCCTGAAGACCCTCACAGGACCTCGTGCCAGGAGTGGAGGGGGGAGTTCATCAGAGGTAAAGGTCTTGAGTAGCCAGGAGCTCTCCTGCATCTCGGGGCCTCTCTGGAGGTCACAGATTGGGAGCCAGCTGGAACTGACTTCAGATAACGTCTCCACTGTATGGCCACATAACATGAACAGTTTCTCTCTCACTGAACCTTATTTTTACCTTTTGCGAAATAGAGATAAAACTCTTAGCCATGGGGGTGTAGTTGGCAGGATGATTTAGATAATGTTCGTGGAAAGATAAGTAGGGGCCTGGCATGTGGAAAGCAGGAGAAGGACTTAGTCCTTTGACCTCCGGGCTCCTCAAGGACAAGCTGCCTCAAGCTGCCTCAAGCTGCCATAGAACTCACTCTTAGGAGCTAGTCAGGGCTCTGAGAAGCCGGAGGTGGGTCATGCAGTACCCCAGGCTGTCTTCCGGGAGGCCAAGCCCACTTTTCTCCCCCTTTAAAACACCTCATATTGCCCAGTCTCCCTACTGCTAAGGAATAATTACTTCACAAGAGTGTCGTAAGGACCTGATGAGATCCTATGAACAAAAGCATCCAGCACAGTCCGTAGCACACAGTAGGTGCTCAGAAAATGTTGGGTCTTACAGAAAAGAAATCTGCTTAAAGACAGGCCAGGAATGCAGCCTGTGTTCTGTCAGAGGCAGCTCCTGCCCATTTCAGGGACAGCTTTGCGAGGTGAGAATGAGTCAGGGCAGCCTCGGGCTCGAGTAAAACCTGCTCTGGGTTGTACAACACATTGGGGTGGGTACCCAGAGCCAAGTGGCCCAGTCCCCAAGTCCTCCCAGCCCTGCACCTGCTCTGGTGGTCTCCCAGCTGCCTTCCTGTCCCCGCAGCCCCACCCCAGTGCGGGGGCCAGGCTGCCTCTGAGTCTCAGCCAGCTGAATGGGTGCTGCCCAGACCTGCACAGAGCAGCCCTTCCTAGCCCAGCGGCTCCTCCTTGCCCTCCCCCGAGGCAGCCCACCCAGCTCCTCTCACCGTTTTCCCCAGAACCCCCTTGCTAGGCACGTGGGGTGAACAGTGATTTCTTGTCCTTGGCCTCGTTTCATCTTCACAGCAATTCTGGGACACCAGCTTGGTTCCCTTTCACAGATGAGGTCAGTGAGGCTCAGAGAGATCATGCAGTTTGCCTAAGATCAGGCAGCCAGCAAGTGGGCAGGCTACCTTGGGCTCCCGGGAGGAGCCTGCTCAAGGACTCACAGCTGTCTCTCTCGACAAAGTGTTTGCTCTGTCGCTTGACAAAGTGAGATAATTTGTCAGGTTCTTTGGGTGACTCTTTCAGGCAAAGGGGCTCAGGTGAAGACAGCTCTTAGCTTTCACAGAGAAGAGCTTGAGGGTGCATTTTCTAGTAGGCCTAGGACCAGGCACAGAAAAAAAGCAGCTGCAGAGATCGGGATAAGGGCTTGGCTTGTCAGAAAGATAATCTCCTCACACCTGTCCCCTGGAAACACAGTCCAGGACTCTGAGATGCACTTTCATCTGTCACCAGGGCGTCCTCAGAGTGACCTGTCCAGGCATAGCCAAGCTGAGGGTGCTCATGTTACAGGCCCCATTCTCAGGGCCCTTGAATCCCAACAATGCCTGCTTGTCCTTTGGAACTGCCGTGTCCCAGGAGGAATGTTAATGGGATGGCACATGGAGGGGAATGGGAGGGAGAAGAGGTGACAGCCTCCTGCTGGCCAGTCAGCCTCAGCCTCCCAAGTGGGGCCACTGGGAAGGCCTGCTCTTCCTTCCAAGAGACAAGTCAGCCAATCCAGGATAAGGGCATATCCTCCATTCTTTCTAGATCAGAGCATAGCTCCTAAAGGAAGGGAAGGTGGTCCTCCATTTAATCTGGGACTTACCTAGCCCTTGGAAGAGATTACAGTTCAACTTGAGAAATATTTTCCCCAAAAAATAGAAAAACTGAAAACACCTTAGATGGATGTTAATAGGACAAGAACATTACCTTCTGTCCATGATGATAAAGTTTTAAGTAGCTATTAAAATCATTTTTTCAAATAATATTAATATTAATCAACTGATATAAGAAAACTCATATCTAATGTTAAGTAGAAATTGGACAGAATCGGTATACCCAATATGAACTTCATTTTATAAGTATATGCTTATATACGTAGAGATTACAGTGAAACATATCAGAGCATTAAGAGTTGTTATTACTGAGTGTTGTGATATAATAGATTTTTTTTCCTTTGTACTTTTCTTCCTTGTACATGTTCTGGTGAAAACATGCTACTTTAGAGTCAACAGAAATTTAGTTTTTTAAAAATTAATTTCTTTCTCTCCTACTATATAAACTCACTTGTACTATGCGCTGGGCTAAGAGGTTTAAAAGAACATAATCCCTGCCCTTTCTGAGCTCATGGCCTGGCAAGGCATAAAATGTATAAGAAGATAACTAAATACACTGTTTTTGATAACAGCAGAGATTATACTGACACATTTGTTAAGAGCTTCAGATTGCTCTGAAGGCTTTCTGTGTATTAACATTGAAACCTTAAAGCTCTATGAGGTAGGTAGTTATTAACCCATTTTAATAACAATTGGTACAGTCTGGTATGGGCACGTAGAACAGGAAAAATTAATCTTCTCTGTAGGAGAAGGAAGGCTATAGCAAGAGCAGGCTGCTTATTCTGACTCATACACCATAAATGTGAGTTCTCCAAAGAAAAGTGTTTCAGGTACAGGAATCCCATGGACAAAGATAGCCAAAGAGCAATGCCTTGTTAGGAAGTTGCTAACAGGCACTCCTTTCTCCCTAGAGAGACCCTAGAAAGCCTTTGGGTCACTTTCTGAAAGATATAGAAAATCATGCTGTGAATTTTGAGTGTGATCCCATCAGGCTGCAGGGAGCCATGCAGGCGCCCTGCCATGGGAAGCTCTGCATTGGAGAAAGATAATTCTGGACTTCTGAAGCCCGAGAATAGCTCAGCCACTTGTAGAAAGATGAGAATTCCTCTGGAGACTGAGAGCTGCAGGAAAATCCATCTCCGTTCCAGATGAAGTTGCAGAGAAGGAGAAAGGCAAGGACAGGAGGCCACAGAAATGTGTGATTGCCATTACCCTTATCTACTTGTAGACAGTTGCTGTAACCATGTGGAATCCAGTCTGGGATAGAAGACATATGGGCACAGAAGTGTGTTCACCCTGACTATGAACAGGTATTACTGCCAGAAGAGAGACCTGGGAATTCCAAATGGCCTTTCCGTTTTCAATGCAATTTCTGTGCTTAATTAGTCTGAATCACTTTTGGTTTTGCCATAAAAACAAGAGAAAGTCTTGTGTGGCAGTGCTATTAGTGCTTACATTCCAAGCTTGGTTGGAGCTGTATTTGTTCTAGAAATCTCAGTACCATAACCCTGAGGAAATGTTGGAAAGCCAGGATAACTCTCTATGGTTCCATTTGCCATGCCTTTAGCTACCAGATGATGGCCTGCTGTGCTTGCCACATGGTTCTGCTTGCAGCAAGAGAAAATCAGAAGTACATGAGTTACCATGTCTTAGTCCAACATTGTTCTCCCTATTAAGATAACAAATAGAGGCCAAGTTTCTTTTGTTATTTTTATTTTTGACTTTTTAAACTTTGCTATGAAATGTAGAAGTCTGAGGAGCCCCTGAGCCTGTGCCTTATTGATCTGTACTCAGTGCCACATTCTTGGAGATATGCAAAGATGAATCAGACATGGACATGGCCTTTAGAGACTGATCTTGGTAGAAATCAAAGGTAGGAAATGATGAGTATCATTTGAGAAAAGATGAATGTTATCACTGAGAGACCTTGGGAACTCTTTGTACTACTTTTGCAACTTTAGTTGAGTCTAAAGCTATTTCAAAGTAAGAATTGAAAAAAAAATAAATGAAACCTCAAGTGAATGTCAGGGGGCCACAGGGCAGAATACAGAAAAAAGTGGCCTGGAGTTGTTATTTAAAACGGCATTAGAGAGAATCCTGAATATCAACCCGAAGAGTTCATACTTCATTCTATATAGACAGTACAGAGCCACGGAAAGTTTTTTTTTTTTAAGTTTTTGATTAAAGGTAAAACATAGTCAGATTTCCCACTACAAAAATCACTCAATAATCAGGGTGAAGACTGATTGTAGAGAAGAGAGATTAGGGGTGGCTGAAATAGCCCAAGTGGGAGAGAATGAACTGTAAAACATGCCTAAGAGAACTAACCCTGCAAGATGTTTATAGGAATAGGGCTGCTTGGAATAGGGCTTCCATGGACAAATAAATGTAGGAAACATTAAGGTTATAGAGATTACTTGTTGCAGGAGTTCTCAGAGGTATTAATTTCTAAGTATCAGGAACTGTGAGTACCAAGCAGAGAAGAATATTTGCAGTCCTTCCCAAACCTTTTTGACCATAGAATTTTCCTAGGAGCTTCTCGCATAACATATTCAGAAAAACACACTTTGGAAAGTACTGGTTGGAGCTGAAAGGAAGAGAAGCAGGTATTTAAATCACAGTTCCTTCTTTTCTATTCTGCAAGCTGGAAACCATGGCTCATATGATGATACATGCCCGTAATCCCAGCTATTCAGAAGGCCGAAGCAGAAGGATTTTTAAGTAAGCTTGAGGCCAACCTGGGCAACTTAGAGAGACCCTGTTTCAAAAATAAAAATAAAAATTTAAAAAGCGCTAGAGATATAGCTTAGTGGTAGAAAACCTCTAGGTTCAATCCCCAGTGACATACATGCAAAAAAAATCTTATATCCCTTTTCCCTGACCTGGCTGGAGGTGGGGTACCCACCAGACTCCCTTTTTCTTGCCTCTGCTGTTTCAGCCCCCAAGTTTAGATTTGCCTGGGGTCATCACCTATCCCCAGGCACGGAATGTTCTGCAGGTTTCTTAACAAGGGACCAAGAACATCAGAGATACCTGAGCCACATTTCCAACCCAATTTTTAAAAATTGCAATGGTGAGAAATAATTTGATGTTTTTCTAAGAAGGGAAGTATTTTTGAAAGATTCTTGAAATGTCATTTTCCAATTAAGTTCCTTAACTAACCTCATTTTTGCCTTTGATGGACATATATGGTAGTTTTTAACCACTCTCCCCTTTTTAAATGAACTCCACCTTGATTTTGACCTGCTTGCCGTACTTGGTTAAGATAGCCTCTCCTCCTTCCCTACCCACCACCTTACCCTTGCACCTTACCTTGTGGTTGGCAATGGCAGAGTGCTTATTGAAATGTTCCCCTTATTCAGCATTTTCATTTTACTTCATTAAATCCTCTGATTTGTGCATCCAGTAGCTTCTACCAGTTTGACCTTCAGCAAGTTGTTTAACCTCTCTGAGAGCTGCTTTTCCTGTCTTTGGTGGTAAAGTGATTTCTGCCTTTTACAGCTAGTGAATTGTAGTGATGGGCACATTGTACACTGGATACTTGGTAAATACTCTTCCTGGTGGTCTCTTTCCAGTGATTAGCATTGTACTCTGTGCTTACGAGTTCCTCAGAAATGCTTGAGTGAGCACAGGTACATACACTCAGCTGCCATTAACCTAATAAAAATATTAATTAAGTAGCTAATTGCACTCTTAAAGATCTTTATTTATTCACTCTCTTTTGCCTTCTTTTCAATAAAAACACTTATCTTGGCAATAACAATAAACTAGAAGCAACCCTGTGAGGTAGCTCTTATTGCTCCTGTTTTATAAAGGAGGAAAATGGGGCTCAGAGTGAAGTTACATTAAAATTCAGATCTTTTTGATTCCTAAGTTCATGTTCTTTAATATTGCACCAGAATGATAAGTTCCATTTTTTTCTCTCACTCTCCCAGTCAACTCAACACTTATTGACACATCCTGGGTACCAGACATGAGATGCATTCCAGCCCTCCAGGAACTTACCTAGTTGAAAGAGATGAACCATATGCATGAAACTTACAAGGCAGCCCTGTAACACCTCATTTGTCCCTCACTGTGGAATGAGCTGTTATAGTAAGTGAGTTTTACAGATGGAATCACAGAACTTTAACTCAAAGGGGCTTTAGAAATCTCACTGTAAAACCCCATCATTTTAAGGGGAAGAAGTGCTACTTCAAGGACCCTGGGAGACCTGCTTGAGGTATAGATCTGTCCAACTGTTAAAGAACCAAGACTAGAATCCAGCTCCTTTACTTGCCCCCTAGAATTTTAGGAATATGTTAACCATTTTCTTAAGATAATGTATTTCTTTGAAGTTTGTGTCAAAGGGATGGTTCCCATCTTAAAATTGTATGCATATCTTGGTGTCATCATTATAATTAGTATTATAACACTATTCTAGAACCTTAAATGTTTGTAGGAGAGTTTGTTTCTTACTCTACGGCCCAAACAGTTTTCTTTTACCCAAGCTGGTTAACTCATTTCCACCCTTCAGAATCATTTTTCTGGTTTTCTTTTTACATATATACACACATAAAATTATTGAATAAACCATGGGAATGGTACAGTTAAGCACATTTTCAGATGATTAGCTTTGGTCCAATTACTTTATTTCTCTAAGCCCATTTCCTCACCTGTAAAACATACACAATATAATAACTTATCCCATAGAATTGTCATACAAGGAGTAAAAGGTGTCAGGAACTTAATAGGTGCTTAGCTGCCTTCTTTCCCTTCTTTCTTTCCAAATGTTCAAGAAACTCTTAAAAGTTGCATACTTCCACATCACAAAGTGCACAGAAATAATGAAGTAGAACCAAAATAAGTGTCGGTCATGAAACACAATCCCCTCCTGTATAGTAAATCAGAAGTTCCTCTACTCCAAAAAAACAAAGCCCACATATAGTGTGTCTAGTTTCTTCCTCCCAAGAGTATAAAGAAGGCTTTAACACAAAGCATAATTCATATCATCTCCAGATCTTGGGCCATAGCACCTCATGAAAACTATTAACACATCTCCCACCGCCTACTTTATGAACTCATATAAAAGCAGATCAGGTGAGCTTGCTCTAGGTAATGGCTGAATCCCCAAAGTATATGAAACCTGACCTTATGTGAAGCAATTGTTTTAAATTCACTCTGGAAAAAGAGAGTGCCTCTCTGTGATATGCATAAGTACTCCTAACAGCTCTGTAAATTTCCTAGACTCAGATACCACTTGGGCATTGGAAGAACCCTTTTGGCTCCTCCAGACTTTTCCTCCTCCTTCCTTGGAAAGATAAAGAAACTGAGGCCTGGAGATCACTTGACATTTCCCCAAATCACACAAAATCTGAGACAGATCCCAGGTGACTCATGCTTTCCTAGGAATCCTCTGGTCCCCACATAGCTAGGCAGTGAGGGACAAGAACCAAGGTCTTTTTGTGGACTGTGTTACCTTTATTTTAGGGTTTGGTGGTTTGTTTTTGTGATAGCAGAGATTGAACCCAGGGCTTTGGCACTAAGCTATATCCCCAGTCCTTTTATTAATTTTTTTTATTTTGAGACAGAATCTTGCTGTGTCACTGAGTTGCCCAGGCTGGGCTCAAACTTTCCATCCTCCTGCCTCAGCCTTTCAGTTTGCTGAATTATAGGCATGTGCCATCACACCAGTCTTTATTTCCCCTTTTTAAAAGTAGCATGTCAGATTTGGCTACCTCTCCGACTCTATAGGTTTATAAGAGATGAATAAATCATTATGTGAATGAAGAGAGCATGGATCAAAACTTCTGAAATAGGGCTGGGGGTTTAGCTCAGTGGCTCAGCGGCCTGCCTCACAAGCACAAGGACCCAAGTTCGATCCCTGGTACCAAAAAAAAAAAAAAAAAAAACTTCTGAAATAGTCATCAGAACCTAAATATGTCTTTTTGTGGAATCTTTTTTCTGCAGCAGCCTCTCAGTTTCCTCTTGCTTGGGTTTTACTTGGACCAACTGAACCCATCTTGAGGAATCACCCCCTTGCTAGTCTGAAGTTCCTTCTCTGGCAAAAATATTGCCCTACATATTTGCCTAGGTGATGAGTATTTTTTTGATTTCCAACCATATTTTACACAGACACACGAAAGATCTAACTCTCAGTATATCTTGGTTCTGGGAGCCTAGTTAGCAAACCTTGGTTTCTTGCCTTTCCTTTTCATGAAGGTGTTTTGAACTTGTAGCAGCAGCTGGTAGATTGAAATAGCCAAATGTAAGGCCCTGAGCTCTTTACTGAGTATGGCAGGGGCAAGGAGAGCTCACATTTATTGACCGCCTGCCAGGAGCAACATATGTCCTCTCTTTTCCTGTGACAGGGGTTCTTACCTTGTTACAGAAACTAAGGTGCAAGTACACTGAGGGAGACCCCAGTATGCCATGGCTGTGGAATCCAGTTGGGGATGCCTGTCCCTTACACCCAGTTGCCCTGCATCCCCCAGCATACTTCCCTAACTTCCACCATGCCTCTGAGACCTAGCACTTGACAAACCCGCAGCCGTGTACTCCGGGTTTAGAGGTTGCGAAATCTCAACAGGGTTGGGCGTTTGAGAGTATTTTTATGTCTAGCCTGGGGCATGAATAAAAGTTACAAGCAGCAGTGAAGACCAAGGAAGAAAATGTGGGCAGCCAACCTTGTAACCTTAGCTAATCTTTAATTATGCCTTAATTGAGGACTCATGAAGTAGGTATAGGAAGATGAATAATAAAATGTTGAGTTTATGCAGCATGTTAATTTCCCAAACCCCTTCATGTGTATTATAATAATAATCGCCACCATTTACTGAACCCCAGCTGGCTTGCATAGGTCTAGGTAAAGTCCTTTACTCAGGCAGAAAGCAGGAAACAAGGGGGGATTATTCTGTTGTCTGGAGCTTGCAGTTTATAGGATGGCACTTGGTGTCTGCAGAGCACAGGCTAAGTTCTGCCTGCTTCTGGCCCTCCAGGACACATCATTCTCCCCTGAAAGAGCTCAGTGGCAAAGGTATTGAATCTCAGCCCAACAACTCTAAAGACTAAATCTCACCAGCCTCCTTTGCACAGATGAGGGAACTGAGCAGTAGTGTTTGAACTTACCTTAGTCATGGTCCAGTGTTAGTGCTCGTTCCTCAACACCAGCCAGCTCCCAACAAGGTAAATCCAGAGGGTATTCTGAGGTCTCCTTTGAACACCCCTAGGAGATTTGCCACCTTCTCTCACACTCCACCCAAGCTCAAGGGGCTGTTCTCTCCCCAGAGGAGAAACATCCTCATTCCATGTGGGCCGTGTGTGCTGGCCCCTGGACTGATGTCCAGAAGGCTGTTGTGTTGAATTGGCCCATCCACTCACGGGACTGGATCCCTCACAGCTTCAAGGAGTGTGTCTGTCTGTTTGCTTTCCTTTTTGTTGATTTTGTTTTGCAAAAATTCAGGATTTTGGCAAGTACAAGAATTGAACTGACCTTCTGCAAGTCTGGTTAGTCCATTAGGTCAGAATGTACTTCACAGTAATGACAGTGGCTAGCATTTATTCAGCCCTCACTATGTGCCAGGCAGTCTACTAAGTGCTTTATGAGAATTGCTTCATGAAATCCTCCCAAAGCCCTCAGAAGTAGATATTATTATTTATCATTGCCATTTTCAAATGCAGCACCGAGGTTCTGTTAACCTCCTGAAGGTGAAATAGCCAGTACAGAGTGTCTGATTTTGAAGCAGTACTCTTTATCATTCTGTGCTGTGGCTTTGCCCCTTAGTAGCACAATGATCCTAGGCCAGCCACATAACCAGATACTCTGTAATGGGGACAGTAACACCTTCTGCACTGGATGTTTTGCTAGAATAAAGTAAGATGACAGTTTGCCAAAAGCCAGTGGAGGCTGGCAAATGTCTTTTTCCTTCCTGATGGGATCCATGGTAAATATGTATTGATTTAGATTTTGGATGCTTTGATGTCATACCCCATATCTGTTTCCTTCTGTACCTCTTATATTTAACACACAAGAAAAGCAGGGGTTTAGGCTGGGGGCTTCAAAGCCCAACTGCCCCCATCTGGCCCCAGCAGACTCCCTTCTTAGCCTATCTCCCTTCTAGGCTGCAGAGCTTCTTTCTTTGTTATATATACCGGAGTTGCTTTAGGATTTAGGGGTAGCAGGCCTTTAAAAAGGCTGGCTTTGGGGGAAGAGAGACCGCTTGCAAGCCATCCAGGGAAGCTGGTCAGGGCACTGCTCCACAACCTGGCTTGTAATTTTCCCCATGACTGGTGGGCAGAGAGGACCCTTGTAGAGCTGGCATCTCTGGGCCTGCTCAGACGGTGCCATGACCTCCCTAAAAGGGAGAGTTAACAGGCTTGAAGAAGAGTTGCCGGCGGCCATCAAAATGATGAAGTGAAATTTCAAATTACATTAGATGTTTGCTTAAGGAACAACAGATGAGGCCCTGTGGATTCTCAAATCCTTTTGGCAACACTGCAAAAAGAAAGCATAACCATTTGGAGCCCTTCCCCTGGACTGCATGAAGTCTGGGCCACAAAACTGACCTTTTAATGATACCTTCCTGCCTCCAAAGAGTTAGAGTGTGTCGAATTTTTCTTTGCTGAAGGCCTGGTTTTAATCATTGCTGCAGACAGAAGAAAGGGCTCTTATAACACCGTTCATTCCCTTTTTTAAGAATCTCGGATGTTACTGGAGTTTACAATCAAGATTTTTTTTTTTTTGGATAAGATGCCTTGTCCTTTACCTGGAAATCTTCAGTCTGTCTTTGTCACAGCCTACAGACTTTCATTGAGATCCCACCGTGGCTGAGCCCACTTCACACAGGTAGATGAATTTCATTTTCCCAAGGATCCTGGCACTAAGGCCTTGAAATTTTTTTATTTCACAGATGAGCAAACCAAGGCTCAAAGAGGTTAAGTCATTGTCAAGAACACACACACCTAACAGATGAGTGATTCTTAGCCCCATGTGGAATGAAGGGAAAGTGTTTCTAGCAGAGAGACCCACTTCTGTGTGCAAACTGCAGCTAACTATCCAATTAGGAGGAAATATGTAGGAGCCATAGAAGGTTTCTGAATAGGGTAATGGCATAAAAAGAACTTTGAAACCTTGATCAGTTAGCTTCTTCCTTTGTCATTCTTGTTTAAGAATGTTAGTATCATCCTATCGTGTTAAAATCATGTAGCATATCCAGAGCAAGTGCACACATTGAACTGATGTTGAAGGTAAGACCTAGAAAAGTTATATCAACTTCCAAACATCACAACCCTAGAGTTTAGACTAAGCGCTCAGTGACTACTTCTGGGACTATTCCTCACCACCCCCCACCCCCCGGACTGCCCAAGTTCATCCCTCTCTGTAAAGCCCTCCTCATTAAAATTAGTCCTGAACAGAGGCTCAGGTCTCTCTCCTCAGTCAAAATTGTTCAGTCCTTCTGTCCCGAGCCAATTGCAATGGTTTTGTTCTGTCCCAAATCTAAATTTAATTAGTCTTCAAAGAAATCTTTGCTAGTAAAATAGGCTCCCAGCAGAGTGGCCTTTGTTTTCAATGTTTGGTGCCTTTAAAAAAGGCACATTTTGCACCAAAATGACAGAGGCTAGTGGTGGTGAACTTTTGACACAAGGAAAATAAATCCTTCAAGAGAAAAATCTACAGCCACCTGAAGCTCAGCTTGGCTGTATTTATGCAAATATACCCTGGCCCCAGCAGGATATTAGGAACTATTATAGCTAGGCCTCTCTTTACCACCTGCCCAAAGGGCTCTGATCCTTGGCTTAAACCTTACATTTCCATAATAATGGTCACCATCTCCCATTTCATCATTTACTCCCCAAGAACCATTTACAGACCCGGGCAGCCCATTGTAGGAGAATTTCTCTGGATCCCCCTCTGTAGCCCTCTTTCCCTCTCTTTTTTGAAACTTGGGATTTTCCACAGGAGAGATTAAATCAGTTGCAAGGAGCTGTTTAATTAAACTCTCCCCTCCCACCTCCGAAGTTGCTGGAGACTTCTTTTGACTTCTCCTTGGTGATGCCTAATCACTGTAATTTAGCAGATTCTGTAATTACCCACCGCACATGGAAGCAGTTTGATTGCTGTTTCTTTGTCCTGCCTATTTCAACCCCAACTGACAACTGAGTTCACACTCTATGAGTGTGTAGAACATCCTGGCTGGAGGAAAGGTGATGTAAATTTATAGGTGACCTTTGAGGGAGTCCAGACTTACAGGCAAATGGGCCCAAAAGGATGGGTAATGGATGTTCTCAGGACGAGGTGAGCCTCCAGGCTGCAGGTGCAGGCAGATACCTGGAAGGCCCCTCTGGGTGGCCTGGGCCCTGACATCAGGGCCACAGTTCTCTCTGCTCTCAGTCCTCCTGCCAGTTCATTTTTAATTCTACAAGCCACAGATATAAAAATACAGGAAGTGCCTACTACCACCCTACTGGAATCTTCACGTCTGTAGAAGTGCTGTCATCTCCATCATGCAGATGAGGAGTAGGACATCTGACTTCCAAACTGCAGAGTGGTTAGATTGGAAGCCAGGTCTATCTCAAAGCCGGCTCTACTCAACCAGTCCTTGCTCAGGGGGGGGCCCATCCTAGTGGTATATGCCTCTCATTTCTAATTACTTAATAATTCTTCCAATGATAATCTATTGCATAATTATGGAGTAGATTTAATTATTTCCACTAATTACAAGGAAAATGGAATTCAAAAAGTTCTGCAATTTGTGCAAAGCCACATAGCCAGCACATGGGAGAGTTGGAATCTGAATCTTTGTGGATGTAATTCCAAAGCCCATACTTGTAACCCCCACATTTCCCTCCCTCCTTTATTATATAGTGAATTCTAGTGTATTTCAAGGCATATTTCAATGTTAGGGACTCTATTATGATGAACCCCTTGCAGATTTTTAAACTATTTCTATATCATTTTACTTTTTGAGCTCTATCATACATTTAAATAATGGGATTTGTCACTTTAGGAATTAGTAGCAGAATGATGTTTTTCCTGTTCATACCTTTCATGGCTATGAGGGGGAAAATCCTTTTTGCTTCTTAACATATAATGTCACCCTCTCTTGAAATGTTCCAGCTAGCGGATAGGACAGCTTAATGAGGCAGTAGGGGGCTGGGTGGTGGGGATGATGACAGCTTCAGAGAAGGTATTACACACACAAACACAGACACACGCACACGCACACACTGTGTCCCTGGATGCAGGACCAGTGAGTGGCACAGCGAGATGTAGGTTTGTTGCTGTCCTGGCAGAGGCTGGACAGGCTAAAGGGACACACACTTGTGTCAGGGAGTTCAAAATGGAAGCTCTGGCTGTCACTGAGGATGGCTTTGCATTAAGTATGATTAAGGGACAGAGGGAAGAGACTTTTTTCCATCTTCTGAGGTGGGTAGGTGGGAAAGACTTGAGCCTAGCTGAATGCCAGCTCTCTGATGGGATCTGTGATTTTACGATACCCCTACTTGAAGACTAAAGACATAGCAAAATTGATAGAAAACTTTATACGTGTCTCCTTGACTTTTTAGAGTAAAGAATCCTTTGCTTTAGTGCGTCATGTGTGTGGATCTAGTAGGCGCTTTGGGATAGAGCCAGTCTTATTCTGTGCAGAATGGACAGCTACCTCCTATGTTCTAGTAACCCCTTTCTATGTTTCTCCTATAAGAAACATCAGAGCCCTAATGACCACTATTCAAATCCCATTCTTTCTTTGAGAAATCTGATTTTTTAATATTTTGTATAAACTTTTCTCCATCTACATACCTTACTTGACCATGTTCTACTGTTTTTAGATACCTGATTAATTATCTTTAGTAGGAGAACAAGGAGATGGGTGATATTTTGCCAGTTACTTTCCTTACAAATGTTGTTTGTTTTTTCTAATGTAAAACTAATACATCATTGCTGCTTTTCTTTGAAAATAAACTGGAATAAACTGCTATGTAATCCATGTAGACAAAGCAAATATATCGGTTTAAAAAAAATGGTACACAGCAGTAAGCAACCTATGTTAATTCAATTAAATCAGTCCCTATGCTAGTAGCCGCAATTCACACAAGCAAATAAAGCCATCAGAAACAAGTTCTAAGCATACAGCACAGTGGTCCATGTATAGGGTTCCTAGCATTGTGCTCACACCTGGACTACACACAAATAGTTCACTGAATATTAGTACACAGCATGCAAAGAAAAAGTTTTAATGACATAAATAGGAAAAACGTTTTAGTGAATATCAATGCTTTATAACAAGCAGCAAAAATGTACAATATTACAAAGATTTTAATCTTTATCCCTCAATCCTAGAAAATTATCATCTGCAAAGCCAGGTAAATAAGCATTTCCAAAGCCTCAAAAGCCCATGTTACTGATGGACTCCAGATGATTCTTCTAATCACTGGTGTTCTCCACATTAGAAAGCAAGTTATCTTGATCTGTAAAATACCACCCCACAGCTCTGTTTACTGTGTCCTTTCCCAAAGTGTCTGTAACGTTAATATCAAACCCCATGTTAAAGTTATGCTTCCATGGCTTTTTACTACAACTTTATACTTATAATTATACTTGAATGACAGTGATATGTGCACAAATTTCAGAAGCTAAGCTTTAGTAAAAGGCTTATAATACAAAGTAGAAATCCCATCCTCTGGTCCCCCACCCCACCCCCGCTCACAGGAGACAACTCAGATGTCTTTGGCTGTTTGCCCTATTTACCTCCCTGTTTCCAAATAATATGCTTGTACTGCTACTTCTTCATTTATCAGTTTTAGACATTATTTCTTGATTTTGTACAAGAAAGGACTCCCATACTACCTGCTCTCTTGCCTTGCCTTTCCTCACAACTCTACTTGTTATAATCATTTTTTATTAAATAAGTAATCATTGGTTATATAGTGATGATTATGTAATAGATGGGGGTTTTTGGTTTTGGCTTTTTTTTCTCCTAAGCCAACTAGTACATTATAACTATCCATCCTTTCCTCTACATGCCTCCATTTTTCTTGGAGTTGTTAATTGCCTCTTTTTTCTTCTTTTGACCTTGTTTGAAGAGTGGCAAATGGTTCAGTATAACCAGGACAGGATGCTTAATATAAGGAATGTGGGGACAGATAATCCTGTAAAAGGATCTGATTTTAATAGACCTTGAATGTCAGGCTAAGCAGCTTGCACATGAGGTTGACAAGGCACCAGAGAAGGGCTTTAGGCAAAGAAGTAACCTTCTAGAAACATTTCTTTGAAGGCTATGTGAGACAGACATATAGGAACTCTTCCCAAACTGACATGGAAGGGTGAATGAAAGCATCTGCATTTTCACTGTCTTTGCAACACAATTGTCCCATCTTTAAGAAACTCCCACATTTGGGTAGGCGTTTGTTTAGTTGCTAACAGGCTCCTTCTCTCCTCCTTTTTTCTTCTATACATTGTGAGGAAGGGTGAGAATTATCTCTCTGAGGACACCCAATGGAATTTCCCAAGAATCATTTGGAATTATCCAGTCATACAGGTAGTAGGCAACAGGAATACTAACTTTTTGCACTTCCCTCCCCCCTACACACACCATTTTTGTAAAAGAAAAATGGCTAAAATGCCAGTGGATAGAATTTCGAGGATTGCCTATCACCAGTGAAGTAGAATTTATTCTACACTCAAAATGCAACACTCAGGTGAAGTCACACACATTTCAATTGTGCTGTTTTGTTTTGTTTTGTTTTGTTGAGGAAGAAAGACTTGAAGTTTCCAAGAGATCAAATTGAGAATATAGAATGAGAATTCTTATTATAAGGGTTAGAAGTTTACTCAAATAGGACTAGAAACTAGGGTTTATATCAGTGCCAATGGCTAAGAAATTATTTCTAATTTTGCAAAATCACAGCCTTGTCATCTCAGCCTATCTATGTGAACCTCCCAATTAGCATTCATAAAGAAGAAAGCCCCATTGTATTGGGTGGTCAGGGAAGGTCCAGATTTCTGAGAGGACAGTTCACCAACCAACTGCTCTGTAATGTGCAAATAGATTGGATTTGCTTATCATGTTATTCTGTTAACAAACAGGAAGGCATTTTTAAAAAGTTATTTCTACTGATTTTTCTTAAAGTTGGGAAATGCATCTCATAACAAACTCATCAGGAACTGCAGTAGCAGCAGCTCTGTTTAGGTCCAGACATTATCATCATCATCAGATCTGTCTGGCTGAGCCCCTGCTGTGTGCCAGGCACTGTCCCAGCATCTTCAGGGACATTCTCTCCTTAGATCATCACTACAGCCCCTCATTTTCCAAGGAAAGGAAGAAAATGGGGCCTGCCCAAAGGTTTATGTTGGTAAGTGACAGAATAAGGATTTAAACTGAAGTTGGTCTGACGTTGAATCACTAGAAGTACTTTTGGCTGTAATTAACAGAAGTAACAAGTTTTGGTACATATATTGTGTCACAGAAAAGGAAGTCGGGAGATAGGGTGGGCCTCAAGATTGGCTACTGCAGGGCCGGGGATTTAGCTCAGTGGTTCTGCCGCCTGCCTCGCAAGCACAAGGCCCTGAGTTTGATGCCCAGTACCGAAAAAAAAAAAGATTGGCTACTGCAGAGACTATGAAATTAACAAGGACCCAGATCCTCTCTGTGGTTTTCCCTGCCATGTTTAGGCTGGTTTCCCCTGTGGCTATAGGATAGTTACTGGTAGCAATGTGGACCACACGCTGCCTCCTTGAATGGTCAAGAGAGTCTACTTTCTCCTAACCAGACTTTTCTCAGCAGACCACTCTTGGAGTTTCATACTCATTTCATACTCATACTCATTTCATACTGGATCACATACTCATTCCCAGGGGATGAGACCACCCTTAGATTGCTCACACACCTTTAGTGGAAGTCACTTCCCCTGCTGCACATTGCCGTTACTCAAGGGAAAGGGCAAAGGGGAAGCTGGATGGCAAAATTCTTTGACTATATTTAGGACAGGCTTCATCATATGTGGGGCTTGATGCAGAATGAAAATGAAGGGCCCCTCGTTCAAAATTTTTCTTTTAAGAATTTCAAGATGGTAACAATATATCAAATCAAGAGGAAGCCTTCTGATCACAGAGCCCTGGGCGACTGAAGAGGTCGTATACCTGACCATATGCTGCCTGCTGCACATAGCTTTTAACTCTGTATTCCTCTCCCTTCTGTTTGGGAGTAGAGACCTACTGCTCTTGTGTCCTTTGTGTTCCATTCAATCCCTAGCATATAGTAGATGCTTGAGGGAAAAAAGTGTTTGAGAGAGGAGTGCGTGCTGAGCTGATCCCTCTGATCTGAGGGAAGGGTGCCAAAGATCATGGTGATACAGAGTAGGTCTTGTGCATTGGCTGGAAGCGAGGCATTATGCTGTGCCCTCTCCATCCTCCTCTTTCCTTCCCTGAGACTTTTCTACCTTTCTATAAACCTCCTTAGTGCATTGTTTGTGTTTGGGACTTACAGAACATTTTGCTTAACTTACTTTCCTATCTCACAGGTTAGGACTTTGGGGCTCTAATACCTGTGCACTGAAATCACACATGTGACCAGGACTTTCACACTGCATGCATTGACTTCTCATCTGTGTATCACCATGCAGAGGATTCTCTCTTTGATGTGGAAACCTGCCTTTAGATCAGATATTCAGAATGGTATTTGCTCCTGTATCAGTCCAACCAGTGTTCTTTTCTAATGCAGAAACATAGTTCTGTCTTTGTTAGTAATGGTGGAGGCAACTTTTGCTGTACACAGAGCACTGCGTGGACTCTAGGGAGAGACAGAGATTTAAAGAAGTGTTTAGACAGGTTGGCCTAGTTAGAAGCACTGGGAGAAATACAGGAAGAGTTAAGTAATGAGAACTGTTATCATAAAGACATCATGAGGGCAAAGCTTAATTAAATTAATTGTATTTTGAGTGGTACAAACCACACTCCCTGTATTTTCTGCCTGCCTGCCTTTGCTCATGCTACCCTTGCATATTTTATACACTGTCTGTCACTTAATCCTGTCCATCCTTCAAGGCCTCCAGAGAGCACCTCTGAGACCCTGAATAGAAATGTTCTGTAGAATGTCTGCTGCATGTTTGCACCTGGTAGGCCTTTGCTACCTTTTCCTAGGTGCTGTCTCCCAATCTTGCAAGAGAACATCAGTCCCTTCCAGATCTCCTGCATTCAGTATGTACCCTGTATGCCAGTTATTCTCATTTTACACCCATTTAGGGCTCATTTTCCCTAGGCTCATCTCTTTCAGGAGGCTCAGTGCCCTGATGGCAAGGATGACATTCATGCTATGCCCTCCTTCATTCCATGTCTACCACCTGGGCTTTTTTTTTTTCCTGTACCTGGGATTGAACTCAGGACTTTGGGCTTGCCAGGCAGGTGAGACACCACTGAGCTAAATCCCCAGCCCATACCACCTGGCCTTTTATATAGGAAGTACCAGTAAAAATTGGTTTGCTTGACTCTGAGGCCAAAGAAGGGAGAAAGTCTGCAGATTTGAGGGACTCAAGGGAGTTCTCGTGATCCTCATAATCTTCAGGAAAAGTCTGAGATCACAAGTGAAAGAGGCCCCATGATGAGAACTGCCTTGAGAACTGCCTTGAGCTGTGAGCCAGACACCAGGATCCCCAGGGCTGACACCTTCCTCCTTCCCTTGGTCCTATGCCTTTCATTTCTGAGCATTTTCTGCCAGCCCACTGGGGGAGGAGGACTCCCCGGGGAGGCTGTCTGCAATGCCTGACTGCCCTGGTTCCAGCCCTGCACAGATGGGCTCAGACAAGACCAATATGGAGGGCCAGGGAGGAAGTGTCTGTAATTACAGTGCAGACTTCAAGTGTGTGTGAAGGGGCCGATCAGACTGTCTTCATAGAGGCTTTTGACATTTAGAAATGTTTCCAAATGCCACATTTGAGTGTTAGAGGGGGAGAACAGGGATGCACTTCTGAAGTTCCCTTGGACACAGTCCATTAGTGTTTGGACCTGGTTGCTGGGCCACAGCCAGCAGACTTCAGATCAGGTCCTGGGTTTCCAGATGCCTGACAGACCACGGTATCATCCCTGTTCTGCTCTAGGACTACGGAATGGCAGGCTGTAGGTGAACCCAACACTTTGTCTCAATGACAGTCTTCACAGAACTGGCCAGTCCCAGCTCTACTGACTTTGTTTAGTATAAGATATCAAAGGAAGCCTTGAGAAGAGGCAGAAAGAGCTGCTGTGACAGGGAACTAGTTCTGAGTTTGAATCCACCCCTTACTGGACAACCTCAGGCCAACCCTTCACTTCTGGGAGCTCCAGTTTGCTCATGTGTGAAATGAGGTTGATGAGGTTAAAACTTCACAGTGTTGTGCACATGTCAGTAAACATGAATATATTGTCCCAAACATAGTGCCTGGCACACAGGGGACTCAGCTTGTACTCGTGAAGAAAGACTGGCTGACACCAAGAAGCTTTCCTCAGGTGACCTGACAAGGAAGAGTCAGGAGAACAGCCACGGCCTTGGAAATCTTTTTTCCATTTGGAATGAGCCTGCCTGATTTGCATGGGTAGTTAAGAGAAGGGAGATGTGAGAATCTTGTTTGATATCTTCCTTTCTGAGACAGTGCCTAACATGTATCAGATGGCTGCTTCCGCCTAATTTCAGTCATTAGATTAAGGAGGGATGAGGTAGTTTGTCCCCAGGGAGCAAAACCAATCGATGTCACTAAGTGTGATTAGTAATGAGTAATGTGGCGGCAGGATGAGGACGTGAACAAAGGCATAGGCTGTGTCTCTGTGACCCATAGACCCGCTGCCTACCTCCAGGCCCAGCAGTGCAGCTACTCCTGTTCTTGTGCAGGTCATGCTCTGGCCACCTGGAAGTGGACATTTCCTCATTATTTAATGCCTGCAGATTTTTACAGGACATTTTTCTTGAGGTAGAAATGGCCATACTTTAAAGTAGTGAGCAGGATGTCTATGACATTTGCTTAAATGTTGATGACATATGAGAAAGTCATTTCTGTTCATTTATTCACCTGGGATTTGCACCTACTATGTGACATGTGTTGGACAGGGTGCAAGAATGTGTTGGACTGTGACAATGAATGGGAGTCATCTCAGAGGCTCACAAGTCAGTGGAGGATGTGTGCATGCATTGCTGTGTACTACCTGTGCAGGTCCTTGTGGTTTGGGGTTCATGGGCCATAAAGGAGGCTGTGTCCAGGTCTCTCTGGAAAGTGAAGGAGGGCTTGGATGTACTGTTTCCATCTATGAGGTGAATTTCCAGCTCAGGGATGGAGGAGGGGCTAGGAAGGACATCAGGGTCGTATATCTCTGCCTGAATTGGACACCCTAGCCAGAGAAATGGGAGTGCTCTCACTGGGTACGCAGTTTCATCCAAATTCATGGCCAAGAGCAGCACCCCATCCCAAATAAAAAGAGAACTATTATTAGAAGAAATAAGAGGCAAACTAAAGCTACATACTAGGCACTCGAGGAAAAAAGCGTGGCAGAAGGAAACAGCCTTGGGCAAGAGGACTCCCATACATCTTCCTGAGATGGGCAGTGCTAGAGGTCCATTCTCTGAGTCCTATGTGAAGTTCTGATCAAAGTGTTACACATATTTGATCTTTAAAATGAGAAAACGGTTAATGATTATGAATATACCTTGTATGGAAAACAGAATATTTTAAAACACAGGGTAGGGAAGCTAAGGGAATACTGATAGGACCCTAAGAGTGATGAGTTTGGAAATAACTGGCAAGAATATTTGCCAGGCAAGTAAATCAAGCCTCACAACCTCCATTTGCACAAGGAGAAAGTGAGGTCCAGGAAGGTGGGGGATTGGACCGTGTGTCCCCAAGATCATGGCAGGGCAGGACCAGGCCCAGGACAGTGGGCAGGGCACAGATGTGTGCCTGGCTGGGCCCCTACCCTCCTCAACTCATTCAGGAGAGCTAGATTTCTCACTTTCATTTCATCTTAATTATCTAGAAACATAGGACACCGTGGCAAGGATAGAAGTGTCACTGCTCAGTGACCAGCAGAGAGCAGGCCACTGGCAAATGTTCGACTAATGTGAGTTGGAAATTAAGCTCCTCTGACATTTTATCCTGACTTTTGAGCTGCCCCCAAGGAATCCCAGAACATGAGATTAAAAGGAGAAAGAAAGGGAAAGTTACACTCCTTGAGAATCATCTCTCTGCTACGTGGAGTTTGGTGGGTGCTGTGGAAGGAGGAGGCAGAATGGGAAAAGTTGGTTTGAATTCTGAAAAGGCCTAGGTCTGAATCCTGGCTCTGCCCTGGGACCTCAGCACTCCATGGCCCCTTTTTTACTGACTGGGTATTTTGGAGAAGACTCCTAACTTCCCAGAGCCTTCAATATCTCAGAGCTTGAAAGGGTAACAATACATGCTTTACAGGGTTGACTTTAGGATAAAATGAGTTCATGCATACAGAGAGTTTAGTATAATCTCTGGCACATAGTAAACAGCCAGTAAACAAGAGACATTCCAATTGTAGGCATAGTCAATGCACATTTCCATTAGGTTTACAAGAAGGTAGGCCTTGTGCTAGGCCCTGATAATACAGTGCTTCCCATTTAATCTTTAATTTCACTTAATCTTCCATCTTTGAGTATGTCTGATTATCTCCATTTTATAGGTGATGTTCACAGAAATTAAGTCAATTATCCAGGTGACAGCTAGTGAGTACCAGAGCCAAGACTCAAAGTCACGTTAACTGGGTTCTGAAGTACTTGTCCTCCCCAGGACACTGAAGCAGCTTGGCCTTTCTACTTTATTTCTTTTGGAAAACAAAGGAGACAGGCAGGTAAAAGTTTATTTCTCCAACTTCATTACTTTCAAGGAAGAAAATGGAATGTGATGCTCAGGCGTGGGTGCCATTTCTGGGGGCCTGCTTCCAAATCCAGATTTGCTTCCGCTTCATCAGGATGTGGGGCTCAGAGACGGACACCTCTTCTGCAGTGTGTGTGCGCTTCTGCATGGAGTCCTGCATTGTCAAGAGACATTTTCCTTAGGACGCCTGGGGCTGTATAAATTAGGCAGAGCCGTGATCACTGTGGTGATGAATGTAACTGTTTGATTAAGGTTCTGTGCTGGCTGCATTGTTTGTTTCACAAACCTGAGCTGGGCTGATTGGATTTCTTTCTCTTCCTTTTTTAACATAAGTAGATTCTGAAATTGGAAAAACAAAATATTCCACAGCTGAATGAAAAGAATTAACTTGGGGAGAGAGCCCAGGTGGCGCCCATAGAATATATACTTCTTGCACTGAAATACAGCCAGCACTGTCTGTGCCCTTGCTGTGGGTAGCTGCTCTGTAACTAAGAAGGGCAGGAGCTGGGAGTCAGCAGTCTTGGGAGGGCATTTCTTAGAGTCACTGCACTTTAGGGGACCATCTTCAAATATGATTAATAATAATAATAATAATATGCCAGGTAAACAGTAGGGTGAAGTGTGGCAGGTGTGCCATAGCCATAAAGAGCAGAAGGCAAGGCTAAACAGACATGGATTCCAATCATGGCACTCAGTAGCAATGGGACATGAGCAAATTCTGCCTCTCTGCCTAGTTTTCTCCTCTAAAAAATAAATATAGCCATGACATGCACTGGGTACTTGCTATGGCTTGTGTATGTTCTTAGCACTTTACATGGCTCCTCCTACCCATCCCTTTTGACTGATATCTCTATATTTCACATCAGGAAAATGGAAACCCAGAAGAGCTAACTATTGTGTCAGGATTCAAGCCCAGGCCACGCTGCTACTGTGGGGCACTGTGGCCCTCTCACACCTGCCTTGGAGGACTCTTGGGAAGATGAAATGGAGTGAGGGATATTGAAGATGCCCAGCAGAGTAGCATGCAGCCCTGCCTTCAACACTATGGGGCATTGTTAGTATTACTGTGTTTCTATGGCCTGGAGACAAAGCCGGCCACTTTGCAGAGGACTTCAAGGGACAGAAGTCTTATTATCTGTTTCTAGTCTGACTGGGTTATGCACACTGATGGATGGAATACCTGCCCAAGATCTCCTGAGCTTATATCAAACAGAAAACCTGCATGTGGTCAGGTCATACATGATGAAAAGCGTCTCTCTGATCTGTGTGATTACTTAAGTCCTTTCTGCCTTTTCTCCCAAGTGAGGCCTTCTGGGGCCTGAGAAGAAGGTGAAGATCATTGGAGCAGGAGGCTACGCTCTACCTTTTGACTTGCCAGGGTTGGATGTCACTCTTGGTTGAAGTAGATGGGGTTTGTATACAGCTTCTACAAAAAGAGCAGTCTGAACCTAGGCTTGAAGTTTCTGTTAATGGGTTTTACTACCTAGGCAAGCCACTTGGCTATCAGAGCCTCAGTTTCCTAATCTGAAAATGGAGGATAATAGCGCTTGCCTCTTGGGGTGTTGCTATGATGTATTATCTATCAGACATTGAAACTTTTGTGGTCTCAAAAACATCTCATCCATGTAACTATTGATGATTATTGTTCCATCATAACTAAACTATATGAGAGGCTTTGCATTTAATAAATTGCTCAATTCATATAGCTTAATTACTGCAGGATTCATTTGTCTTCTTCTCTTACCCTCAGGGAGCATCAGGAGTAGAAAGAGCAATCAGAGAGGTCTGTGCTGGCATTTTGACTTTTATCATTTCCTAGCAGTGTGATCATGGATAGGTTTCTTGTTTTGTTTGTTGTTTAGTTTTTGGATCAAGATATCACTTATAATAAAGTTGTCTCCAAAGCTAGTGCCTAAGATATCCCATTGCTGGAAAAGTTTTTGAAAACTTTCATGAAGATATGAGCAGACTTCTGAGGCTCAATTTCCTCATCTGCAAAATGGAGAAAAAAGATTTACAATACAATATTGCCCAAAAGATAAAAGAAAATCTGCATCAGAGCCCTGCTTATAGTCATGTGTCAATAAATATTCATTCTCTTTCTCCCAGACAACCTTCCAGTGCTCAGACCCAAAGACCTGGCAGGGACAAGGGTATTCCAGTTTAATTGTAGTGTTGGCACTCTGTGATAAATACAAGGGTTTTGGGTTGCAGTTCGGGCACCCGTCTCTAAAAGGTTCGCCATCGCTAGATTAAGGGAAATGTAATTAGATGTAATTCCAAGGGGCTGTGAGAGTAAATTCATAGTTAACCTCAGCTGATCCTTTCTCTTTGCCAGTCCCTACGCTAAGGACTCTACATGCACTGTCTCAATAAATCCTTACAACACTAAGAAGTAGATGATACCATTTCCCCCATTTTATAGATGAAGAAATCAAGGTGTTCGCCAAAAACCACAGAGCTATTACATGGTAGGGCCTGGTTTCTCTCTCAGTTCTGTCTAATTCAGCACTCATCCTCTGGACCACTGTACTGCTTGCCTGGGGTTCACAGCATGAATCTAGGGGCCAGGAAAGGTTGTGTAATGTAGCTATTATGTAGAGCAGTAGGGGAGGTAAGACTTGATCCCAAGGCAGCTTGGGCCTGAGTCATGGAACTTACACATTTCACAGTATTGCCATGTGAGTTCTAACAACCTTTTCGCCAGTGTGTCATTTTCATCAAGGAATGTCAGTGTCTCTTACAAGAGAAAGCAGTTTCTTCAGAATTATGGATGGGTATAACGTAGAGGGAGGAATGTGAACATGATAGATGTGAATTCACATTTCCATGTGCCGGTGCTGAGCTTCATGCAGGGCCCATGCCCAGGGGGATAGAATTAGGAGAATGACCTGATAAATGACCCTGACCTTCAGTGCTGGCATCTGTTTCAACAAATTAGGCTCTTCCCTGCAGAAGCCTTGGGAATCCATTGTCTTCACTTGCTTTTCATGGCACCTCAACTGCTGATACAAACATGAAGAGTTTATACCTATCTCCATTATTAGTTACCTTCATTGTGCAGTTTGGGGAATGTCAGGTAAAGTTTAAAGCAACCGCTCAGGAGGCCTAGAGTATTCCACTCATCCCATCCCCACTGAGAATGGGCAGCAGTTAAGGGAAGGAGTCCATGGGCAGGAAAAAAAAAGTCATCTATTTCTAGCCTCACAGCCTGTACTGTATTAAGATAAGACCCCTGCCCAGGACTGTACAGTCTGGCAGAAGAGAGAGTGGTAAACAAATGTTAAATCAGAATGAACTGTGAGGCTACAAATGCCTGGGAGGAGGAGCCTCTAACCCAAACTAGGGTGAGCAGAGGGTCAAAAGGCTTCCTAGAGGAAATAATTTCTAATTTGGGTTAACCAATAAACCCTTCCATGCAGAAGGCCATATGCACAGCCATGGACCCGAGACAAGCAGTGAGCAGCCTCATGAGTAGCTTATAATTAGCCTCTTAACCTTGGCCCCTTGTTATAGAGGAAGGTAGAGAGCTATGGGTGCTGGGGCTCAGGCCTGGTGGTGAAGGATCTTACCTGGTGTGCAGTGAGGGATCACCAAAAAGCTCTAAGGCCAGGGAGTGACATGATCCAGTTTCCTTTAGGGCACCCACTTCAGCTGAGAGATGGGCAGCAAATTGGAAGGAGGGTGAACCCACAGGCTGGGACATCAGTGCTGGCTATAGCCCTAGCCTGCCTGTCCATTGATAAGGACCTGAATTGAGGTAATGACAGTGGGGTAGAGAAGATCCAGCAGATACTCAGCAGGTAAAGCTAGAGAACTAGGTTGTCATGAAGATGGGAGAGTAGGAGTTATGGCAACCCCCAGAGGTCTGGTTTCATTGAATGGTTGGTGGTTCTAGCAGCAGCTGATGACACTGAGATCTAGAGCATTAGCAGAAAGGGTAAAATCAGGGGGTGGGGAAAACAGGGAGGCACATGCTTTAACCCTGTACTCTGAGTTTAGAACTCTAGAGCTGTGAAGTTAAGGGAAGATGTTGAGGTTCATCATTTCAGCCTCTGCTGGAGCGACAGGAAACTCACTACCTGGAAAGGCAGCCCATTCAGTATTGTAGAGCTTAACAGGAAGAAAGGAATTCTTAAGTTGAACTGGTATGGGCTCTAAATAACTCCCTGTCCCTGAGCCTCATTCATCTTTGAAAGCCCCGTGGAACAGGGAAACCATAAGGAATCAGACTGCCAAAGAAAGGAAGAGACCTCAGGAGATCTTCTTTAAAATGGAGGAACTCCATTTTTCTCATAGCCAATTTGACACCCAAAGTGACAGGAGGTTACTTCCCAAAGTCATAGAGTGAGTTAATGGCAAAGCTGGGAAGTTCTTTAAGCCAGAACTATCGACCACACTATGTAATTGGGTGTTCAACTTCCTTGCACATGAATTGTGTAGGCACAGACATGAGAGGTGCAGAGCTGGTCACCAGGCATTTAGTAGGTTTCAGCTGGACACCTAGACACAGTCTTTCTTTAAGCCTTTCCCCTTCCCAGGATAACAGCAGTGGTCTTCTCCCTGCTCCCACAGAAACAAGGTTCCTAAACTCTTCCCCATCAAAGGAGGCTCAAGGGGGCCGGGGATTTAGCTCAGTGGTTCCGCTGTCTGCCTTGCAAGCTCAAGGACCCGAGTTCGATCTCCGGTACCAGAAAAAAAAAAAGTGAAAGGAGGCTCAAGGGAAAGCCAAATTCCACTGCATGAGATCACCCTCAATCCAGGAGTCCTGCCTGTGGACCCACTCCAGCTAATCAGCACAGTGTGACCATCGCCTCCCTTGTTCTTAGGGCTTTATCCCTGTGAATGCAGCCCACCTGCATTCTAATGATCTCTTGCCTGCTCCAACTCACCACTGACTCCTTTTGAGCTGAATTCTCTCTCTCACACACACACACACATACACACACACACACTCACACACACTCTCCTGTCATACCCATCAACTCTGGCTCCTTGTTGATTTGGGGCTTTACCTAACTGTTTATGGGTCAGACCATTTTTAAAAGGGTAAGACGGTGACACACACAGAAGGAAGGAAACTCACTTGACAGCCAGAAAGCTTTCCCAGGACAAATTCTGCCTGGAGGTAGACATGGCTCTAAGTTGGAGAAGAGCATGTACCCAGGAAAGAGCCTTCTGGCCGCGCCTGGCCTTTTCCAACAAATCTGTTCCAATTCACAGGCAGGAGCTCTGACCTGTCTCTGGGTCTCCAGTATCAAGTGCAAGGCCCACTGAGAGTGCAGTTTGTGAAAGCCAAGAAGTCAAGGAAGAAGGGGTAGGGTAGGGTGGGGGTAGAAAAGGCCACCACATGTTCCTTTCTCTTCCAGTCCATCTTTCTGCTGTGTTTGGTGCCCAGTCACACAACGCAATCTGATACACAGCTTGCTGTGCACATCTTTTGCAAGCAGATGTTCATTAACAAATGTACATCTGCCCAAAATGAAGACGGTCTTACAGTTTAGGTTAGGAGGAGACTCCCGCCACCTCCTTTTCTTGTCAACTGAGAAAACTGGAACTCAGCTAGGTTGGCCTTGCCCAAGGTCACACAGCTAATTAGCTGGTGATAGAGACAAGCACAAGAATCAAGTTTGAGCAAGTATATATTGGGAGGTATTTGTACTTCTGGATTCCAGTGGTAGGTCACCCAAGCTTTTCATGAAAAGATAGGCTTGGCTTGGTTTGGTTTGGTTGAGTTTGGTTGGGTTGGATTCGATTCAGTTTGCTTTGGTTTGGCCTGGCTTGGCTTGGCTTGTTTTGGTGACAGGGTCTTGCTATGTAGTCCAGATCGGCCTGGAACTTGCTATGTGGCTCAGGTTATGGTCAAACTTGTGATCTTGCTTCATCCTCCCAAGTGCTAGGATTAAAGGTATGTACCACCATGCCTGGATAAAAGATAGGATTTGATGCTCTTAGCTTAGTTCTTCTGTGCATTTCCATGACCCTGGAAAGAGAGAACAATACTGATTACACCTCTCCCAGCTCTGCCCTTTGCTACTACTTAGAAGCAGCAGGTCCTCTTCTCAGGTCCCCTCCCGCAGGACATCATTGCTAGACAGGAACATTTATTGAAGGGGGGGGGGGTTGGCTTATTCCTGTGACTACTTTTGGACATAAAAGACTGCCTGTAGAAATCAGCCCTCTAAATACCCACAAAGCTGCTTTTTGGCTCCAGGCTCTTAAAAGTGGGATCTAGCCTCAGCTCTGTGCATTAACCCCAACTCCTCGCTAGGTCTCTGCTCCCAGTTCCCGGGTCCCCACACCATCCTGTGCCACAAGGGGCCTATGCCTTTGCTCATACCAGCACCTTACCTGGTGCCACTCCCTCCTCTTTGATACATCTCACCTGCCTGTACTCCAGTACCAAGTCAAGCCCTTGCTCTTCCTAGAAGCTCTCCAGGCCACTCTGTCTGTAAACCTTGTAGCCTTGGGGGATGTGACTGTTGCCTGAGGCAGTGACCTGAAGCAGGGTTGTGCTGGGGTGCAGAAGGTATGGGGGGGGTGTACCTTAACCTCTTCGTTCTACCTCTCAGCATCCTGTTGAGCTCACAACTAGCCAGGCTGATCTGGAAACCAGGGACAAGGGAGCCTGGGTAGGGCACAGAATGACCTGGGGTAGAGGAGGCAAACACTAATGTCTGCCAGTAGCTGTTTACCTGTCTTGCTGCTCCTTGGCCACACACTGCTGGGACAGCTGGCTCCAATTATGAATGTGCTGGAGTCCTGGCCTCCTCCTGCCACATGCCAGCTGAGCTTTACAGCCACTGTGAGACCAGAAAACACGCCCTTCCACATTTCCAGATACTGCTGTCTGAGAACCACTGCAACAAATGCTGAGGCTTTTGCAGGCACTGACCCCTCATTCCAATCTCTACAACCCAACACACTTTAGTAGTCTGAGTGTTTAGTCTGATTAATGTGGATGAGAAGGCAAAATAGCCACAATGTAACACAAGGTGCTCTGTGTTACTCCCCAGCAAGAAAACAAGAATGTGGCCTAGGGAAGCTCTACAAATGTGCTTCCCAGCCGCCGGCCTAGCCCTCTCTGAGTCCATCTGAGTTTCAGGCCAAGGACCATTTAGAATCCTTGTGGATTGGTGATTAGAAGGACATCAGTGAAACTGAACAGAAAGCATTTTGTTCAGAGAGAAGATGAACGGGCAGAGAACACACCACAAAGAGACCATCCCTAGCCTCAGTCCCAGACCAGGGCTTACATTTTGGATTTCACTGCTCATATCCACCCTAGGTTCAGGTAAGAATGACAGTGGTTGTTTACTCTCACTCTTGCATGGGACTTCTCAGTTTGCAAAGCACTGTTCTATACATTTGACAGGTGAAGAAACTAAAATTCAGAGCAGTTAAATAAATTGTCTGAGACTCTACAGCTTGAAGAAGGCAGAACTAAGATTAGAAATCAGGCCATCAGATTCTGCCTGCTGACTGGTGACAAAGAGATTTCTGGCCTCTCTAAATTGGTCTGGTAGGCCAAGGTTCATTAGCTAAGCTCTCAGCACCACTACATCACCATCCTGAGTCAGTGGTAGTTGATGGCATTTTAATGGAAGCCAAATAACTCTTTCTGTTGGCATTCTCAAGCAGATGGAGTTTTTGTGTTTTATGGTAATTAAATACCATCATCTTTCATATCTGACAATCTTTAGGGCCCTATTAATTACTGCAGTGCATACGGGGGTCATCATTAACTGCATAACCAGGAGAGCTTTGTGCACCTGTCTGTCATTTCGGAGGGCTAGGTGTGGGCACCCTGCCTGGCACCTTTCTTGGAGTCAGTTGCTGGCCTTAGATCATGGGGCCAGTGACATGTTTGAGTTCTTTGCCTGAGCCAAAGCTCTGGAAGTTTTTCTCATGAGTATGGTCTTACGAAAATAACAGTGATGCGCTCCACTGGAATCTTCCTCCCAGTGAGGTACAATCTGCGGTCAGTCTGGGCAGTTTATAGCCTATTCCACACCTCCAGTGGCCACCAGGGATCTCCTTCAAATGCTAATGAGATCCTCTCACCATTCCAATAAAGACCAAGTTCTTTAGCCTGGCACCACTAGCCAACCACCACCTAGGCCTGCCCCCCACCCCCAGATCCTCCATCTTACCTGGCCACTATCACAGCCATTCACGCTACTGTCCCCAGCAGCCTGACTTGCTGGCTTCCAAACCCTTGCACATGCACTGTCCTCTGCCTGGTTTACTTACACCCAGCTCATGTGTCCCTCCTGATGAAGCCTTTCCCAACCCCAAGAGCCAGAGCTGTACAGGGACCTTAGTGCCACAGGGCAATGTGGAGGGGCTACAGCATAGGCTAAGAAGGATGAAAGCAATCAGCACTTGGAAGATGTCAGCTACTAATATGTACACATTTTATAGATGAGTGACTAGAGGCTCGGAGAAGTCAAGTGACTTACTCTAAATCATGCTGCCTGTAAGAGATCAAGCTAAGGCCGAACCCAGGTCTGTGAGGCTTCTGAGCTCTGCACTTCTATGCCAACTGTCCCCCCAAAAATGGCCTGCTTGTCACGGATAGGACTCATCTTCATCTGATAACCACCACATCCCTGCACACAACGAAGGGCTGCTGACTACTAATGAGGAGCTTAACAACCTCAGCCCCGCCTATGACTTACCTCGTACCCTGGACAGAGAGGTACAGATTTGGGTGGCAGTACTAGCTTGCCCTGAGATGCTTATCTGATGCAGGAAAACTTCATTTTTGAAGACAGGGTGCCCTTGTTCTGGTTTTGTTCTGAGTGTCAGGGATGGCCATTCTTATCAACCTCTGGTCTGCATTTTGAGCTGTGAGCACCCTGCTGAGATGGGCGCTGCTGGGAGCCAGTGGGTTGTCCAGGGAGGAACTTATAGAAGAGTATCACTCTTCTGTTAGATTGTTTTCCTTCTCTTTCTTTCTCAAAGTATTTTGCTTAGGGACCTGTATTGTAAATGCTAAAGAGTTATCACCTTGGTGATAGTCCTCTATGATTTATTCAGTCAACATGCCTTTGTTGTAGTTGTGGAATAATAGTTACCATGTTTTAGGATACTTCCAGCACTGTGCTAAATTCCTCACATTCATTATTTCATTTAATTCTCATAGCAGCCCTATAAGATAAGCTTTGGCTCCCTTCAGTTTTAAGAAAACTGTAGCTCCAGAGAAGTTAAGTTTCTTGATTAAGGTTACACAGCCTATAACTGGCATAGCCAAAACTAAAACTCAGGGCTCTTGGACACCAAATCTCAGTCCCTTTCTGTGATCTAATGTTCTGCCCAGTGCTCTGAAGAGGCCTCCTTATGATTCCAGTTCAAAGCAGTACAGCCTGGAGGCTTCTGTGCTCAAATTTATACACATATAAAATGAAAATGTCTTTTAGTGTTAGAGGGCACCAGCAATAGCAAATACTGTATATCCAAGAACTTGTAGGAAGTAAAAACACTTCCCAGAAACCAGGCTTGCAAAACTCAGATAAGCAAGTGGCCTTTACAGACAGTGATGTGCACAAATAACAGTAAAATGACTCACATTTGGGACTGATTGAGAGATATCATTGGTAGCTGCATCTGTGGGAAGAAGGTGTAAATTGGAACTACAGTGAGCAGAGCTTTGCAAATGTACCAATGCTTATTCCCAAGGAGCAGGAGAGAAGCAGCAGCTTGTGCAGACAAGGAGTACAACTACCTAATTTGCTGTTCTTTCCCCAACATTTCCCCTGTAATGTTTACTGAGAGTCTGTCTGCTGCATACCGGGTCTAGCTCTGTGCTGGCACTAGGAATAAGGAAATGAATGGAGCACGGGCCTTTCACTCAGGGCTCAGTAAGATTCTACTGCATACTTGGCACTTGAGCAAAGGCCATGGCTCCTCATTCTCCAAAAAGAGTTGTGTTATTCACCTTTTTGTTGCTGTGACAAAATAACCTGACATGCACAAATGAAAGGAGCAAAAGTTTATTTTGACTCAAAGTTTCAGAGGTTTCAGTCCATGGTTGTCTAGCTCCAAGTCAGAAACATCATGGTAGAAAGGCATGGTAGAGGAAAACTGCCCACCTCATGGCAGCCAGAAAGCATGGATTAGGGAAAGAGCCAAAGACAGAGGACGAGGCTGGCGACAAGAATGTACCCTTTCAGGTTATGCCTCTGGTGACCTACTTCTTCCAATCAGGTCCCACCTCACATTCAGCTAAGAATTGAATGGATTAATCCATTGATGAGGTTAGCATCACTGTGATCTAATCACCTTCCAGAACCCCTGCCTCTGAACATGTGACTCTTGAGGACTTTTTTTTTAATCCAAACCATAGCAATGGTATAGTAGGAATGTCTATCCCTTTCCCCTTCACAGATGCACTGGCCAAGGACCAAGGAGGTGAAGTGAGTTGTTGGTGGTCACCCAGCCAGTAAATAGAAACCTGAAGAGAGGTCTCTTTTAAGCCATATCCATCCTGTTCACTATTTCATTCCCAGCACCCAGTTTACAAGACCTGGCATGAACAGGTACACAGTAAATGCTGAGTGGAGTAGGTCGGAGATTCCCTCTAGAGATGGAAGAGCATATTGGGGAAAATAAAAGAAGCCCCTTCTATACCTCTCCCCCATCTTCCCTTCTGGCCGTAGGATCAGAGAGGAGAGTCTATTTAGACTAGAGGATAAATTTGCTCCTGGGCAAAGTCATGTTTCCTTCTGGGGTTTATGAGTGAGGGTTCCATTACTGAGCTCTCAGATACAGAGCTTTTCTCTTGGAAACCTGGGACACATCCCTCTCTTACAGTTCTCAGACTGGAAGGCAGGAGGGAAGGAAAAGAAAGGGCCCAGTGGGAGCATCTGCAATTCCAACTCTAGACAACTAAGTAAGGGCCTACATGGGTCGATGGACTAGAAGCCCAGGGCAGTCTGCCCTTGTTTTTCACGTACCCATAGTACACTGTGCAGAAGCTGCCCCCTCCAGACAGACTGCTCAGGCCACTCACACAAGGCATTTACTCAGCAGTGAATCTGCTCCATTCTAAGACCTCTGATCACCCAGCACAAAGGTCCTAGGGACATTCACCCCACTGAAGAGACAGGCCGGGGATATAAGGATGCCTAATGGGGGGAGGGGCAGAGGTGAAAAATGTGGGTTGCCTGCTCTCAGCATTTGAGAGGAAGGAGAGCTTAGAGGTGGGTACATCCAGGAAGGCTTTCTGGACAGGGTGGCAATTGAGTAAGCTGAACTTTAAAAAACCAGAGGTTTGGACCTGAACACTGTTAGTCCCCATAGGAGAATTTCCTTTTAGAAGTTTGTTTTTAGATCTGCCATGAGTGACCTTATACTTGAAATCTCCAGTCAGGAATCCTGACAGGGCTTCTAAACAGTCATCAAGGCAGAGCCTTTTGTTCCACCTTAGTCACAAAGCAGAAGTCTTACAGGCTTGTAGGCCAGCTTGTCCTGGCCTGGATTTCAGACACTTCTCTCTTCCCTGAGGGTATTTTCACTGTCTTTGTCCATGAACTAAGACAGTCTATGTTTTATGCAGTTTAGAAGACAGAATTCACATTTTGGATTTAAAGAACCACTTACTAGTTCTGTAGGTCTCAGCTTTCTCATTTATAGAACATGAACAACACTAATACTATCCTCTAGGAGTCCAAGGGCTGTCATAAGCACCAGGAAAGCTAAGAATTTAAACACATATGGTAGGTAATCCAACACATGACAGCCACTATTAATGTCAATTAAATGCCATGAGGAGGAGGAATCCTAGGGCAGGGGGGAATCCTAGGCCCTCTTGCTCTGCTGGCATCCTGATGACCACTGGACACCAGTGGATCAGTCACTGCTCTGGTGCCCTGGACTGTGGCCAGTAGCCTGAGATGCCAAGGGAGTGTGTGAGGGCAGAGTGGTGGTACTCAGTCAGCCCAGTAAGCTTCTTCTCCTTCTGAATTCTGTCCCAGATTCTGTGTGTGTCTATTAAAATGCTGCCTGAGGACAGCTAAACAAAGCAAATGGCCCTGCCCCTTTTCGCCTTCTCCCTGTCTGCTCTCTGGGTGGACACTCAGCTAGGATATCTTGTATGGGCTTCCAGGTTCACTACCTTCCCATCAAAGGGCATCCCTCAAAGCTCCCTCCTGGCTCAGGACTTAAGTATTGCATATCTTTTGGGGTGCCATGCACATTCTGTGGCCTTGTTGGGAACCCTCTCCAGAGCTGAGGTTTCAGGCACTGAGTTGCCTCAGCAACCTTCAGGCCTCAGGAGGGGAAAAAGTGTGCCTGGAGGGGAAGATACAGGGAAGGAACTGGTGAGAAGTAGGGCTGGAAGACGGGTGTGTAGCAGATGGCCTACACCCAGACCTCTGCACAGCTAGAGGATGTGGGCCCAGTGTGGGCTTCTGCTGAAGGCAGCAGCTTGCGATAAGGAAGTGACCCACTCAGGTGTTTATTTCTTTCTCCTTTCCACTAATTCCTCTTCCCCAACTCCCCACCACATTTACTTTATAACTCTTTGGCATAAAAGACCAGGTTATCTAACAAGCAGAAAGTGATGCATCTTCCACTAGGAGTACCCATAACGCTGATAGTGCCTCACACCTTGATGTGCTTGATGGTGTCCAGAGCCAAGGAACAGCACAGCCACTGTGATGGGAATCCTGTTCTTCACTCTGAGTCTCTTCTACAAAATACAGGATTCTAGTGGGGAACAGATGAAACAGGATACTTTGTAAAGTGTGAATTTCATACTTTTTCCCATTGGGTGCCCTGTTTGAGTTCACTATAATTCTCTTATCCCTGCAATAAACTCTTTCCCCATTTTATTTTTTAAATTAACTTTAATGGTACATTTTAGGTATACAGTATAATGAAATTCATCATTGGAAATTTGCCCCTTTACATAATCTCTCTTGGTTCTTATTTTTTCCCCTTCCCCGGCCCTCCCTTCAACCCCTCGATCCCTCCACATTTACAAAGACTTTGTTTCCATTTTTTCATTTTCTCATATTAATTCCATTCCCTTCTTTCCTTTCCCCTACCCCTACCCCTCGCACTTCCCCTTCCCCTTTGCCCCTTTTCTTCCTATTTCACATTATCTATTACACCTTTTAGTCCTTATTTA
>NW_004624863.1:1850491-1863307 GCF_000247695.1 Heterocephalus glaber | reverse complement strand
GGGGCAAAGGGGAAGGGGAAGTGGGAGGGGTAGGGGAAAGGAAAGAAGGGAATGGAATTAATATGAGAAAATGAAAAAATGGAAACGTCTCTGTAAATAGGGAGGGATGGAGTGGTTGAAGGGAGGGCAGAGGAATAGGGAAAAATAAGAACCAAGAGAGATTATGTAAAGGTGCAAATTTCCAATGATGAATGTCTTTATATTGTATACCTAAAATGTACCAGTAAAATTAATTTTAAAAATATTAATGTACAAGTGAAATGAATGAAAAATTGATAAATTGGATGAACAAATATACTTACTAGTGAGTTGAATGGGGAAAAGGGACAGTTTCCCAGTGGCCCTGAAATTCTGGGAGTGAGCTAAAGAAGAATCAGGAGTAACTAAGCTAAAGAAGAGTCAGGAGTCATCCAGGTGCCAGAGGGGAGGATGAGAGAGCCTGAGACAGGCACAGTCTGAGCAGAGGCCTAAAGGCCCAAGAGAGCAGGTCCTATTTGAGATAGTTGTCTTCACAGCTCCAGCCAAACCCATGAGAAGAAGAGCCTCCTGGTGCCAGAGATATAGTCACAGGCCCTTCCCTAATTATCAATCTGAGTCCATGTTGTGAGTCTGAAGTAAATAACTAACCAAATACCGTAACAGCTGGTAGAGTGACCAGAGGGGATTATATTTCACGCTGGCAGAAAAAGAAAGGCTGGCAGAAGGATGAAGGAGAGAGAGGGCTTTGGTAGACCTGCTCCATTCCCTGCATCTGCTATCTCTCTCTCTCACAATTTCTAAGGTTAATTGCATCCCCCAGGGAGGAGCCTGGGTCTACTTGAGCTTCCTAGAGCAGGGTAAGATATTGTTTGAAGCCCAGCAGGTGTGTGTGTGTGATCTGTTCTTCTGGGAGCCATGTATTCAGGGTCCCCAAACCCTGATCCACTACTTTTCCACTCTGCAGCATCACACACTTAATTGATTTCATGGGGACTGTCTGATTAAGGCTTCTGTTGGAGGAAAGGGAAGCCAGAGCAGAAGGCAGCCAGACCTCTGCTCTAGCTCAGCTGGTCTGAGGCCTAGTTTGGAAGCTTGGGGCCCATTTTGCGGTCATACTGAATTTGGGGGACAGCTTATCTACCATCATGGATGGGGGCTATCAGATTTTCTCTAGACAAAGGCTAGTGTGGTTCCCAGAATGGCAGAAGTCCCTTCTAGTGGGCAGCCCAACCCCTGAGCATTGCAGAGCTGGGATGGAGAGTCGTCCCTGTCATTTGGTGATTCGGTCACAGACAAGCATGAGACAAAGCCCACTGCTGCATAACAAGCTCACAGTCTTATTGTGAGGGAGGCAGACTGGGGAAATGAAGACAGACACTGCAGATGGTGCTCTGATGGAGCCAGCACTCTAAGCACAGGCCAGTGTGGTCCTCTCTGCTTGGGGGAATTGGGTAGCAATCAGCAAACACTCAGCCCCTTACTGGGAACAGCCAGGTGTTGTTCTAAGTACTTCATGCTTTAATATTCACAATGCTCCCCAAGACCACCCTCGGATTTGATGATTTGCTGGTTGGCCCCATGGGATTCCACATATCATCATACTAATGACTCTGATCTATTTCAGAGAAAGGACACAATGCAAAATCAGCAAAGGAAAGGTACATAGGGAGAAGGCCAGGACTTTAAACCAGGCCCAGGGTTTCAGCGTCTTCACTCGATGGATTCCCACAGAACAGGCACACTCAACTCCCCAACCAACTGGTTGTGGTAATATGAGAAATTCTGCCAATCATGGAAGCTCACTAGAGACTCTGTGCCCAGGGTTTTTACTGGGGAATGGTCACCTGGGTATCCTCTACCTGGTACATACCCAAATTCTGGACTCCCAGAAGACAAGTAGGTGTTCAGCATAAACCACACTATTTCCCCAGTTAATTTAACCACAGTGAGTCAGCCACTCCTGTCAGTTCATGGTGCCCACTCTTCTGAAACCCAAGCTCAGAGATCCCAGCCAAGAGCCAGCCTGGTAAGCAGATGCTCGTAGCAGTCGGGACTGCATCTTTACTCTCTGTTCTGCATAACTGGGTAATCTTTTTAGCATCCCCATTTCAGAGATGAGGGAGCTAAATCACAGAAAAGTTAATATCCCACAGCTAAGCAGTTGGTAGGACTAGCATACTCAGTTTGGATGGCTCTGGAGCTGTTGTACCCAACCACTGTCCAATACCACCTTCCTCATTATTAAAAGTAGCTTCTCGGGACATCTGCTGGTAGGAGTTTTCAGGGGAGAAAGCAATTCTAAGCTGCAGGACAGTTGGGCAAAGGCACAGAGCCAGGAGGGAACATGGCATTTTAGAGAGATGGCACACAGTGGGTTGAAGCAGGTACAGATTCATGAGCAGTAGAGGAAAGGACCTGGGCATTGCAGGGTCTTGAGTCACATGAAAAGGCTGCACTTGTCCCTGTGGACACAAGGGCAGAGGTGGGTAGCTCTCAACAGCTTTTAAATTGGAGAGAGGCATTAAGGGATTGGCCTTCTAGAGGGATCACTGTGGCCTGAAAACTGGGTTCATTTGTTTCTTCATTCATTTCTTCAAATGCCAGCTCCATGCCTGAGTGTCCTTGGCAGGGTCGCTGACCCCTACACACTTGGGATCTCAGCTAGCGAATGAAGTGTGACCTCTGCCTGTCCTGCCCCACTAGGTGGTTGGGAGAATCAGATGTGGTGGTGCCCATCCCTGGGCTCTATGGGCAGAAGCATGGCTTGGCATAGCAGGGTTATTGTGAGATGAGCTGTTGAGCAGGGCAGTCCCAAAGACCCACTCCCCTGCAGCTCCTGGGTACTCCCTTGCCAAGGTCACACAGGTGGGCCTGGAAGACCTAGCTTCAGGCAGCTCTGGGACTAGTCCCCTTCCCTATGTGAAAATCTCCAAGATCAGTGCAGTGCTTGGCTGCAGTTCATCTCTTAAGAACCCAGTAACCCCTTTCCTGAGATGCAGCTGGGACTCTGAGGTCAGGGAGATCTGATTTGAGTTCTCTCCCTGACTTTTCCTTGCCATATAACCCTGGACCATCATTTGACCTACCTGAGCCTCAGTTTTCATGTCTGCAAAATGAGGTAATGACACCCATTGCTGTGAGGGTCAAATGAATCAGGTGTCCATATTTCATCTCCAAGCAGTGGGGAGAGGAGAGACCACCGAAGGCCATGACCAGGTGTCCTCAGCAGCTGAGGATTCCTGGGGAGAAACCCTTACAGAAATCCTTGTGTCAGGAGGACTGGACTCTCAGAATGTGGGAGGAAAGAGGGGGGAGGAAATTTAAGTGGAGTCTTGAGCTGGGAATCACAGTCCCTGGGTTAATTTCAGCTCTGCCACTGACTTCTGTTGGGTACGGGAGCAGGGCAAACCTCTCTCTGGGCCTCAATTTCTTTGTCAATGAAATGAGGCAAAATATTTGACCCAGAACTAAACTAAGCTTTACAAGTACAGAATAAGGCCATTTTAAGACCGTAGACATGTTCTAAAAATCCTTTTCAGCACAAGTGCTCACCTCCCCCAAATTCCCTAGTGACCTAAACAATTAGCATCTGAGTGGGAGATCTGACATCCTGTTGCTTTAAAGAAATCCTTTATTCTATAGTGTTACCCCTTCCCTTATCCTAGCAAATCTATACTTTTAGGAGATAATTGTCAGCTCACTTTTTAAAAACTGTTTCTTTTTAACTTATAGAAGTTAAAATAAAAATCACTTAATCCAGGTACTTGAAGATCCCCACTGTTAACATTTTGATCTTTATCCTTTGTATCTTTTTTTCTCTGAGTTAGTTAGTTAGTTTGTTTGTTTGTTTATTTATTTATGGTTTTGAAGTACAGAGATGCCCATCTGGGAGCAGAGGTAGCCTAGAGATGCAAAACAAACTCCCAGGTGGTCAAGGGAGGCAGCATGAACTCTCCCCTGGACTCTGCAGCCAAGAATAGGTAGGGCCTGCTCACTGCTGGTCCCTATGAGCTATAGAGAGTTGCAAATTCCTCTAGAAATGTAGGGTAGTGTAGGAAATAATAATAAACACCACCCTCAGCCATCTTCAGTTAAGGACTGACCATATACCCCCTCTGTTCTAGGTGAGGTTCCCTGATATATCCTGAATCCAGCAATATTCAGCACACATTTAGTTCCCACTACTACACAGCAGGCATTCTGCAAGACTCTCAGCATGAAGCAGTGAACAAGGCAGATAAGACTCCCAGCTGGTAGAACTTGAATTGCATTAGGAAGAGACACAGTGAGCAGATAAACATATGTGTTTATTGCTTCCCCATCATCACTTGCTGACCTGCCTCGCTGTCTTATTTTTCTCCACAGGACTTGACTCTGTGTGTGTTTGTGTGTGTGTGTGTGTGTGAAAGCTAAACCAATGCAAGAGGCCCAAAAGTGATGGAAAGAGTGGGGTGAGAGCTCTTCTAGTCAGGGTGAGAAGGAGATGATCCATGCAGACATTTGCAAGAGGACAATTCAGGCAGATGAAAGCAAAGGCTTAGCTTGTTTGAAAAAAAACCGAGGAGGCCAGTATATCTGTAGTATGGCAAATGAGGTTCGAGAAGTGGTGGGGAGCCAGATCTTACAAGATCTTGTGGGCCCTGTTAAGGATGAGGGAGGGTTGAGGGCAAAGAAGTGACGTAATGCAAATTACACTTCAGGTTCTTCAGGGTGCCCAGTTATCCCATTCTATGAATGCTCAGAGTAATTGACTCACCTGCCAAGGGCAGGTAAATGATGGATCTGGGACCTGAACTCAGATGTATCTGGCCCCAGGGCCTGTGCACTTCCCACTGGGCCACCTGGCCTCTCATCTACAGGGCTACCTGTCTAGAGACAGAAATGAAGTCTCTCTGATCACCACACCCCTGCACCTCCTCCCAACACTGTGGGGGCTCAGGGCCCTAAACACAGCCTCCTGCCTAGGCTATGTTCCAGGACCCACCCAGAAGGAAGGCCCTGCCACCACTTAGTACCTAATGGTCCCAGCCGTAGACAGGGTCCCCTTCTCCTTTCATTGTCCCCAGGGATTTAAATAAAATGCGGTTTGGTCTTTGAGGCTGGCCAGTGAGAGATAGTCACAGGCTGTGCAGAATGAAGCCAGGTTCTGAAGCAGAGAAGGCGACAAGCTGAAGTTTCCATGCCAGCTCTGCTGTCTTTCCTGCCTGATAAAGCCTCAGAAAAGTTATTCCTCAGGGCCTTGCTTTGCCAGCCTACAAGGTAGAAATGGCAGTACTGACATTGTAGGGTGGTTTTAAGGAATAAGTTTTAAACTAAACAGTTGCAGAGCTTCTAGAGTAGTAAATAATAGATGGCAAATATGGGGTAGATGGGAGCTATTGTGTTTTACATTAGCACTTCTGTCTTATTTGTGTAACTCTTAAAAATTTATCCAACATTGTCCCAGTTGATCCTCACAGTAACCTGGTGAGCTTAATACTGTAATCCCCATTTTCCAGAAGCAAGTAAGGTTAAGAGAGGTTCAGTTTTTTACCCAAAGTCACATGCAAGAAGGTGACAAAAAGGATGTGAGTCGGTAGGTGTTCTCAAGACTTGTCAGAGTCAGAAGAAAAGTCCCTGGCAGGCTGAGAACCAAAGCTGGCTTCCTGCAGTCAGCCTCCCTCAGGGTCATGCACCAGGCCAGTGGCCAATAGCTTGTTAGAGATTATCCACTTCAGGGTCTTATAGGATGGTAGCAGTCTTGGGAATAGCAGAAGATAGGAGCCAGGTCACCTGAGTGCACATGACGGCACTTAGCGGGCATGGTTCAGTACTTAATGGGCAAGTGTGGCTGTCTTCATTCTGGGTTAGATTTAGTTGAAGTCACAAAATGCTGTGCTACCCTCAGGGAACAAAGAGGTTCCCCTGTGTCTTTGGTGGGGTCCCATCCTTGCTAATCAGTCTTCACCCAGATCCCCACACAGCTAAAGGCCAGGAGACTCCAACCATACTCAGTATCAACCTGGAGGCCAGAGAAAAATACAGATTCTTAGGCCCATCCCCAACCCACTAGTTCTGAATCTCTCCAGACAGTTCTGTTGCTCACTCAACTGAGTTGAGGACAACTGCTTTGGAAGATGATGGCCAAAAATGCTTGGCTTTCTTGTTTTCTTAGACAAGCCAAATGACCATCTCTGGCTACAGCTTAAGCAGTAAGTAGAGGAGAAAAAACATAATGTGGATCCAGATAAACCTGAACCCAAACTTTTGCTTTGAGCCCTACTTGGCAAATCCTGGTACTGCTCCATATTTCAGTCTTATCATCTGTAAAATAGGGATAATCCTGCCTTCCTTGTGTAGCCTATTTTGAAGATTTGAGCGAATGGATGTAATATGCGTAATTCAATGCTGGACACATGTCAGTCCTCAATGAGAGCTGTGATTTAATGCACACATCTGCCAGACATTCGGGTTTGTATAGAGAATGCTCCCTCTGGATGCTGTGTGCCAAGCAGACCCCTTGCACATGTGGCTTGTACACTGACCCATTGCCTGGAGCCTGTGTCCCGCTGGTCTCATGCACAGCTGCACCAAACAGCCACTTTGTTTGTTTCTCTCTATCCCCCCTTCATCGATGCATGACTCATTGCTTCATTCATGTCTCCATGTGTGTGTAGAAACCTAAGCAAGCAGCCATTCCTAGGGACATTGCAGGACAACCTCATTGAGATGGACATTCTCAGCGCCTCCCGCCATGATGGGGCTTACAGTGACGGGTAGGTGACTTCCCCATGCTCCTCCTCTCTGAGTGTGCTGTCCCTGTGGCTCCTGCACTTGCATGCAGAACCTGAGACCTTTTCCTGGGATCTCCTGGGGGAAGTGATGCCATGTTGCATGCCCATCCCCCAAGTCCATGTCCAACTTGCAACAATTTGTCCTTGGAATACCCTGTCCCTAGCATATGAACATCAGTCTTGTCAATATGCAGCTCTCAGCATCTCATTGGCTGCCTTCACCATTCTGAAAACCATCTCATGTAGAAATTTTTATGCAGCAGTCTCTGCTGCGTATGTATTCTGGCCCAGAGCGTGTATTCTATGGCCTGAATCATCCTGTACCCAATGGGGGGGGGGTCGGGTTTACCCTAAGACTTCCAGGAGTATGCAGTGCAGCCAATGCACCCTATTTCCCAGGCTCTGTGCAAGTCCTCACATGGCCATGGTTATAGCCGAGCTGTGGAGGACTTCCTGACACCTGATTTGGCCACAACCATGTGCTTTGATCGTCCTTGCTGCCCTCAGGTCTGCAACTAGGCTGTAGGATGCAGCTGCCTGGCTGTCCTGCTACCCAGCTCTCACCTGGCTCTTGGAAAGAAGTAGCCTGGTTTCTGAGCAGAGTGCTTTGCAGGCAGTTGTAGCACCCACAAAAGGACTCTTGGCCATGGGTACAACTTATGATGGTTTCTTGACTTCCATCCCAACAAAGCCTCCTTTCAAAAGAAGGGTATTCTAACTGGATATTGTGGCACACTCCTGTAATCCCAGCACTTGAGAGGCTAAGGCAGGAATATTACAAGTTCAGGGCTAACCTGAGCTATTTAGTGAGACCCTGTCTCAAAAAACAAATAATAATAATAGCGAGAGTATTCTAATCCTTAACCAAGATAAACTGGTAATGCAGATATTGGAGGAAGAAGAAAAATGTTAGGTCCCAGTTGTCTCCAAGGGACAGATTGACTTTAGACACTTTCCAACTCACTGTAATAACTTCAAAAAACAGTTCCCTAAGACACACCCACCAGCCCCATCTTTTCCCATAAAAAGGACCAAGGGCCAGCCTCTGTCAAGGAGGTGACAGCATCTGCCTTGGCTTGGGTGGGTTCTCCTGTGGGAAAGGCCGTCCCATTCGTGTTCTGTGGAAATATGTCTCCTTGTGCCCCGTTTTGTGGTCTGGTCTGTGACTTTCCTCTTGCTCTCCCTGCTGTCTTCTCTGTAGTGACTAACCCTCTCTCTCTCTCTCTCTCCCCCCCCCCCTCCCCCCCCTTTCTCTCTCTCTCTCTCTCTCTAGGCTCCTTTGCATGCGTCTTCTTCTCCTGCCTCTGTCCTGCAGGTTGGTCCTGGTACCTGATCAGCCAGCCAGTCCTGACCCTTCCTGCCTCTCTCCATCCACAGGCACTTCCTTTTCAAGCCTGGAGGCACCTCCCCACTCTTCTGCACCACGTCCCCAGGGTACCCCCTGACATCTAGCACCGTGTATTCACCTCCACCCCGGCCCCTGCCCCGCAGCACCTTCGCCCGGCCGACTTTTAACCTCAAGAAGCCCTCCAAGTACTGCAACTGGAAATGCGCAGCCCTGAGTGCCATCATCATCTCGGCCACGCTTATCATCCTGCTGGCATACTTTGTGGGTAAGCGTACCCTCACCCCAACCCCCTTTGGCTTCCCTTTGGCCCAGAGGGCAGCTACCAAGACACCTGTGGGCACTGAAGACTCCTCTCTAGCACAGCAGGCACAGTATGCTGTATAAGCCAGGGAGCCCTGGGGTGCTAAACTGTTCTACACCCCAAACCATCAGGGGCAGCTGTCTGGAGCCTCTCTTCCTTCCTCCCTGCACTTAGCCCAAGAAGGAAGCTACAGCCTTTGGATATGCTGGATGCCTGGCACTGGGGCATAAGCATACCATAAGACTAATCTCTGTGGTGGGGGGTCTGTGCCATGAGTGTCACTGATGGAATTTACCACAAATGAAATGACAAGTTGGAGACACCGGACAGTAAGCAGGCCTCTCCTATTGGCACCATTTAGCTACAGTGAAAAGCAAAAAGGAGGTGAAGTGCCATGAGGTTGGAAGGGGACTGTAAGGAAAGCATGTCTGATGGTGACGGTCTGAGGGTTTTGCAGAAGCCAAAATCTGGAATTGAACTGGGGTCAGGAAACCAGAGAATCCCAGCTGAAGAGCAGTGGGTCCCCATGAGCAAATAGAGTTATTGAAGGAATCCCAGAGACATCTTACCTGATCCCAGGGCACATATATGGTATAAGAACCTCCTCATGGCCCGCTGCCTTGCTCCAACAGATGGCTCCCTCTCTGCACTCATTTGATGTATTTTTCACATAATCTGGTTTCCTAGTTCTGACCTCTGTCTTGGGTCTTCTCCAAGAAAATGATTAATCTGGAGAGACGTATGCTCATTGTGTAGAGTCTGCAGCCTCTAGAATATGCAGCTGGTTAATAAAGATATCCAAAGGGAGCTTGGCTTAGCCATTGGTGTCCTTCTCAACCTTAAAGTTCTGTAATTCAAAGACTTAAGGTAGGTCAGGCCAGCTAGAGAAGGCTTTGAATCCCTGCTAAGGAATTCAGAAATAATCCTGTAAGCAAATGGGATTTTTTTTTTAAAGCATAACCGAGTAAGTAGTAGATCTAACTGGCAGAAGCCAAAGCAAAGCAAAGTGCTACCCAGTGTGGGTACAAAAAAACAAAAACAAAAACAGAAACCCTTTTGTGCCAACCAAGAAAAGTCATTGTGAATGAAAGAGGGAGCCAGTCTGGAGAGGGAGTGAGTGTTCTCCCTAGGCATGTTTAACAGAGCACGGGCCACCTCTTGTTCAGGAAATAGACAAATGCTTTGAATATGGATAGGGATTTGTTACTTTCATCTCAAGATTCTTGACTTTTTTCAAAACAAGTAATCAGGTAGTCCTGCAAATAGGGAAAAGTTATGTCTCAAGCTACAAAAAGCTTTGCCTGATAGGTCCAGTCTCTTTTCTCCTTGTGAATATAGGCTCAGAGAATTGCATAGCTCTATGTAATTGATTGGTCATTGTTGTTTAGAAAGTTATGTAGAAAAGGATCCTTAGGCTATAGTCAGATGCAATAGAAGAGAGTCTCTACAATTGATTAGTGATGCCTGTCATGGTCACAGGAATGGAGCATATAGGTCACTTACCAGTATTTGCCATCCTTGGATAAGAGGAACAGACAAACTAGGAGAGGACTGGCCTACCCACCTCATTTATGTAGACTGGGTTACAGGTAAGAGTTGTGAAACTTATGAGCAATCACCTGGTGAAAATTTCTTCTGGCAATATCGCTGCTGTAAACCCACCAACCACAGGCATAACCCTTGCTTTTTCCTGGCATTATAGTATTTCCTAAATGAGTAGACCTTTAGACAGGTACTGTCGGTTTTTAAGAGCAAAGACATTTATTGAATATAGACAACAACTCATCTAGCATTGAAGTATTGAGGTTTATACCAAGTAGCCTAGTTTAGGGAGAAAGAACAAATCTTCATATGGTTAAAAAAAACTCCTATTTTCCACCCTATGGGCTTCCTCCTCTCCCATTTAATAAGAATATGTGGTCGGTCTTCATCTATCCAACGATGGGGGCTATTTGTGAAAAGTAGTGAGCTCCCTGTCCTAAGAAGAATACAAAAGAGCTCATTGACAGTTTAGCATGAATAGGATTCAGATACTAAGGGTTTTTACTGAGTGACCTTTAATTTTCCTTCCAACCTTGACAGTCTTTGAATCTTTAATAATTTTGTAAAGCATATTTTTCATCAGCAAGCCATATGGAGTACTTCCTTTGAGTCAGGGGGTATGCTAAGTGCTGAGGTTAGAGATGTGGTCCCTACCCTCGAGGTTTTCGTAGCTTAGAAAAGAGATGGTCATGTTAGCAGGTAAATCTAAATCTAAATGAGTGACTGATTTTCATAGCATCTCAGGGGCTATGGAAATTCCCAACCTCAGCCAGGAAGACAGGGGAAGGTTTCTTAAGAAAGTGATGTTTACAGCCGGGGATTTAGCTCAGCGGTTCCGGCACCTGCTGCGCAAGTGCAAGGTCCCGAGTTCAGTCCCAGGTACAAAAAAAAAAGAAAGTGATGTTTACACTAAATCTGAAAGTAGGAGTTGGCCAGAAGTAGGCATGCAGGAAGGGTATTTCAAATCAAGTTAGCTCACAGAGACTTGAAGGAGGAACACATGGTGAAGAAATGTTCTGTTTGAAGCATCCAAGGGGTTGAGGTGCACCATTGGAGCCCATGTAGAAGTGTTTAGTCAGCTTGTGAAGATTGATTGGTGCCAAGCTGAGCACCTCATTGGGTAGGCAGCTGGGGAGGCACTGAAAGTTGTAGGCAGTAGTAGGACATAGTCAGACTATTTCAGAAAGTTAAGGGTACAGCAGAAGGAAGGAGCAGAAGGCAGAGCTGTTAGGAGACTTCCAGTAAATGAGTCAGAAAGAGTTGATGGCTGCAACTAAGACAGTGATAACACAGAAGTGGAGAGGAGAGGGCAGATGGAGGGCCAATTAAGGAGAACTTGAGTCTCAGATTAGGAGAAGTCAGCTCATTGATGATGTATCCTGGCCAAGAACAGATGTATCCATCTGATGCAATTTTGTCAGTTTGGAAACCTTAAGACTGGACCCTAAGGATCACACCCTTTGTCACTGCTCATGCAGCAGGGCGTTGGAGAAGTGCTTGGCTTCAGTGTCCAACAGCCCTGGATCCCTAATCAGCTCTGCCACGTGCAGCTGTTCTTCTTCAAGCAACTCTCTGCTAAGTCAGATCTTCTGGGAAATAAGCCTGGCCGGCTCCCACGGGAGAATGTCTGTGAGGCTCCAGTGAGCTGGTGCAGGTGAACGCATGGCAGGTGTGGGAACCATACATCCTTCCTTCCAGGGCCTGAGGAGGCAGCCTTAGTGCCTGGTCTGTACTAGCTGCTGAGGGCAAGAACCCAGCGTCTTGTTGCTTGGCCATAATTATAGGCTGTGATGACTGACTTGTAAGGAACTATCAATTATTAAAAATCAAATTAATTGTCTCAGCCAAGCACAAATATCCTTAACAAAGACTCTTTTCTAGCAAACCAACTGATCTAATCAACAGGCAAAAGCACAGATATTTAATTAGATTTTTGATGAAAAATTGTGTTTAATTTCAAGTATAATCAATTATTAATTACTGTAATGAGTGAGTCTGACTGGGTTTACTAATTAACTCATTTAAAAATTATGAATAACCTTTTCATTTGTAATTATTTTCTACATCCTATCAAGTTCCAGATAAGAATTGCATCACCTCACCAGCAGAAGGAGAGGCAGAAACAGAGGGTAGAAAAGAATTTTTCTTTTGCTGGTATCTTCCCAGGGCTGCCATATGTGGATGGTAATCCTGACAGCTCCATTTGATGTTCACTTTCTTAGTTGGGAAGTGTTCCTGAGAAATGAGCAGCCAGTGACCTTTCATTTGCAGAGCTGTTTACTGGTATTTTCATAGGAAAATAGAGAAATTGGAGTCAGCGCTTACCACCCACAAAGACTGCAGCAACACTTAGGGCCTTGCCATCCGCACCTCCTCCCTCCCCACCCAGAGTCACTTGGCTGCCCTGGTCTGGCCTGGGAACCTAGGAAGAACTCTCTCATACTTGTGAGATCTCTATTCCAAGGGAAAATGTGAATTTTTGTGGCCAAAGAATGCCCAGTCAGAGAGGCGGCGTGGAGGATGACTTTTGCTGTTACATTCTGATTCTCCTGTTAAGATTTTCACGTCTTATTAGTCGCTATTTGAGTACCCTGCCTCTTCTTCTCTGAAGAAATCCATTAGAAGAACAACACAAGGGGGAGATGAAGAGAAGGGCAGGCCAGTTTTAGGTCAAAGCATGAAATGTGTACAACCATGGCAATTGTGCTTTATTCTATAGCATATTCTTGTTTCTAAGACATTTTCTGGGAGGAAAGTGTGTTGCAGAATAATAAAAATATCATTGGTGGCTGGGGATTTAGCTCAGTGGTTCCAACACCTGCCTCGAAAATGCAAGGGCCCGAGTTCGATCCCCAGTACCAAAAAAAAAAAAG
>NW_004624863.1:1778207-1850391 GCF_000247695.1 Heterocephalus glaber | reverse complement strand
TATAAAATTGGTCATTTTTTATCATTTAGAAGGGCAGTTGGCTTTTACTGTGTGATGTCCACATGACCCTTTCTGTTCTAAGCACTTTGCTTGCGTTTTTTTAATTGAAATTTCCTGACAACCCCAGTGGATTATTAGCTCCAATTTACAGTTGAGGATGTGGAGACCCTGGGACATTAAGTAACTTGCCCACTGTCACATGGTAAATGTTATGAACATGACCCACCTAAGCCCACCACTGTGGCTCTTAGACTGATGTGGTTTTTTGGTTTTGTTTTCTATTTATTTTTTTATTATTCTTTTATTTTTGCTTTTGAGTTCACAATCTTAACCCTTATGCTATAAATTTCCCTTCTTAATATTTGTTTTTGGTGAGGTATTTTTTGAGGAGGTGCTTAATTTTTACCATGTGCCTAGCACTGGGCCAAGTCCATGATATGTATCATCTCTCTGGAGCCTCACAATGATTCTGTGGAATGAATATTATTTTCTGTATTTTCTCACTGAGGAAACTAAAGCACAGAGGAGGTGACAGCTCACCAGGGTCACACAGCCAGTAATGGACATAACTGGGTTTCATCCAAGACGGGATTTCAGACAAGATCAGGCACGTTCAGGGTGGTATGGCCATAGAGACAAGACTTGGGATTTCAAAAGCCATGCTTTTAGCCAGTGCCATAGGTCCCAAGCTTCAGCAGATGATGAGGAATCAGAAGGCTTCACTTCAGCTTCTGGTTCTACCCCTTGCTGACCATGTCAATTTGAAATGTTTCTTGAGCTCTCTGACCTCACTCTACTTCCCTTATGATTCTTACAATGGATGTGGCTGGGATGATGGGCCCGCCAGGGGAAATGAAGGTAGTACCCTTGGTGAGAGCCTGGGTTCTGAAATTAGCAGGCTGCTTTCAGATCTCAGCTCTGCTACTTGCAAGCTCTGTGATATTAGATAATCTATATAATCTCCCTGAACCTCAGTTTCCTCATATATAAAATGAAAATACTAGTAGTTGTAAAATTCCAGTAAGATAATTTATATGAAGCATCGAAACCACTACCTGGCACAGAGGTAACATCTGATAAAATGCTGTTAGTAGTAGCAGTGTTTGTTATTAGTGTTCCTGCATCCTGTGTCAGAGCATTAGTAACTCCTGAGTGAGGCCTTGGACCAGGCCTATCTTGCTGCACCGCCAGTGGCTTCCCATCCTACGTTAGTCACAAGAGCAACTGACAGAGCAACCAGGGGACCTGTCAGAAACCATTTGTAGGGATGCCTGGATGTTCCAGGGGAGTGACTCCAAGATGAATCATCACCTAAAAAGCATCTCACATCATTTCTTTAAGTAGCACAAAAGTTGATTTTGTTTCACTGACAGTTGCCTCTATTCAGATGAAATTGACAGCTTCCTTTGCATTTGGAGCCTCTGTAAAAGGCAGACACTGAGTGCCATGGAAGAGCTTATATCCTGAGGATTCTTCAAGCACCTGTCTGGCGGGATAGGCCTTTGGAATAGGTGCTGAAAAATGCTTGTTACTAACATGAAAACTGGAAATGGCTTAACATTTCAGTGAAGGCCCAGATTGCCCTGGAATGCTGGATTTCCTTTCTCAGGTCTAGGCTCACCACGTAGGGCAGGACCTCCATTTATTACAGTTTCTCTGGGACAGTGGGGTGCTTATAAGGGGAAGAAGGCAGGATTCAGAGTCTGGCCTACTTGGTGGAAGTCCTGTTGTGGCCACTCTCCAGCATGTTACATTTGAGGCTTGGTTTCTCCATCTGCAAAGTAGGAAGGATAACCAAATTACTTTCATAAGGTGGTAATGCCAGTGGCCTTGAAAGATTATCATTATTACTTCTCTGATCTCAGTTATGTCAACCCAGAATGTGATAGGTGTAAATGACCCTATACAATTCTCTCCCATCTATATTCCCTGACTGCTGGCATTTGCACCACCACAGCATGGAGGGTACAGTCACAAACATGGGTTGCAGCAGCTTTGTAGGTAACTGCAGTAGAACATTCCACCATGCTCAGAAGCAATGAGGGAATTTTTAAATTAGGTCATATTTTTCACCCCTCCAAGAAGCTGATTGTGAATTACATAAAATGCAGTGCAATACAATCAGAACCCTTTGGTGAAGTGGTGATGGTTTAGTTTATAAGTGAGAATGCTGCTAAGCTTAATTACTGCTCTTTAAAAGGCAGCTATTAGAGAGTTTTGCTTGGTGGCATGTTATTGCAGTACTTGATTGGGTGGGGCCTGGGTCATCCAGTTCTTAAAGCCTTCTGGGGGCTGGGGATTTAGCTCAGTGGTTCCGCTGCCTGCCTCACAAGCACAAGGTCCCAAGTTCGATCCCTGGTACCAAAAAAAAAAAAGCTTTCTGAAAATTATTGGTAGAGGTGAATTTGGACATTATATATATTTTGCAGAGAATTGTGCAAGCTCTTCTAAGATCTCTGACATGTCACTCTCCAAACTGGACTCCAGTATGGCAGCAATCCAATTAGAAAGGATATTAGACTTCCCATTCCCTTAGGGCTGCTATTACTCCCCCATGTCCTAATGTCTTACTCTCTGCTGCTTACTCAAGCCCTTGCACAAAGCCTGGCATAAGGTAGCTGTGTTCATTTAATAAGACTTGATTAAACAAATGACCTTACAGGATGATTTAGGCTGTCAAGGGAAGTCTTGGCAGAAGAATGGTAAGAACAAAAGTATGGTGGCTGAAGTGTCCATTTTGTGTCCCAGGGCTTGGATACAGGTGAAATGGACATGAGATAAGTTAAGAAAGAATTAGAACTAGAAGCCAGGCTGACTTGTAAGCCTTCCCACCCAATCTTCTGGTTTAGTTCATGTAGTGATAGGATCTCAGATGCCATTTTGCTTCACAAGCACAAGCCTGTTGCTCTTTGGACCTCATGTTATTAATGAGTGAGCTCATTTTCTCTCCTTTCTCTTTGACTTCACATCAGGCCTTTTGGTCAGAAGCCACAGATTTAGCATTATAGCCCAAAGAATGGGAAATGGAGATGATTGAAGTTGGTCTTTTAGACGGAGGAAAAAGTGATATACAGGGCCTTGTATTAGTGCCTTTTTCTCCAAGATTGATTCCTTCTCGCTGCTCTGTAGGAATTGCTAATAGCAAGATATATATGTTGTGTTCTTTGTAACAGAACCCAGACAGATATCTCACACATTCTCAAAAGGAAAACTTAGAGACCAACACGGCTCTCTGCAGTTGCCTGAAATGCTGCCATGGGGGAAAGGGGGCAGATTCAATTGGGGGGGGGGTCAGGGGTCAGAGACAGGCCTAAGGGGTAAAAGAGATGGAGCAGGCTTTTCTGACCAGAGAGCTGCCTGTATGGAGCCGGCTTTCTTGGGGGAGAGGGGAAATACGTGTCTGGAATAAAGGGAGGGGGCTAAATACTCAGACTCTATAGACTCATGCTCTGTCTATGCCATCCCTCTGCCAGTGTTAACTCTGCCACCTGGGCGAGGACTTATTCTCTTTAATCTTTAGGTTCCTCATCTGTAAGATAGGAGTAAAAATGAACAAACAGAAGACTAGATGAAATTATGAGTCATTCAACATGCTTTAGCCCAACACCAAAGCAAAATTTCCAGTGTTCCGAGTTGCCCCTGATGAAAGGGTTTAGTACCGATCTTCCAGGCAATGGACTTATTAAGCAGTAGGTTGTTAGATTTGCTTGCTTATTTGTGTTTGGTTGTTCCTTTGTTTTTAGTTTGAGAAGAGTATTATAAAGAAGCTAATTATAAAGGTGAAGGCATGTGTCAAGGAACAGCACTACCTCAGGCTAATGACATGTTACTACTCCTGGGTAAAACCCAAGGAATACTCGCCAGGAGCTCGAGAAGGTGGCCACCAGAGAGGGCTGCTTCACAGGAGCTGTGATCTTCAGTAGAGTAATGGAGGTGATAGAGGGAGAGAACAGATCTCTAGACTTCCCTTCTCCTTCCCTTGGTGGAAGCCAACCAGCAACGAGAAGCCAAGGAAACCCATTGATTCAGACCATGTGATGAGCCTTGCAGTGTGCAGAGCCCAGTGGAGAAGGATAGAGAGGGAATCTGATGGGAGATGGGTGATGCCAGCCCCATACTTTTCAGAACTCCTTTGGCAACAATGTGCAGGGCTCTGCCTTGTCCCCCTAGGGTCTAACATTAGGATCCAGACTCAAGCCACCACTCTGGCCCCTCTCATCTTCACACCTTCTCAGCCTCCAGACCCAGACCTCTTGCGTCTTAAATCAACTTTATTGAAATATAATTACATTCAGAAAATTAACACATGTTAGGTGTGCCATTCTGTGAATTCTGACAGACCAGCAGAGCTGTGTGGCCACCACTGCAATCAAAAGAGAGGACAGAGGGCTGAGGATTTAGCTCAGTGGTTTCGCCACCTGCTGCGCAAGCGCAAGGACTGGAGTTCGATCCCCGGTACCAAAAAAAAAAGGAGGGCAACAGCCAAAGCCACAGCACAGTGGCGTGAATGTGCATTCATGTCCTTTCACTTGTTCACAGACCTTTTCATGCAGACATTTTCATGCAGACATTTTCAACAATGACATAATTCCCATCCTTGTCAAACTTAACAGCACTATTATATTTGTGCCGTTTCTGTATCAGGGTGTTCTTGCCTTTCCCACTTATTTGCTATTATAAATAGCACATTTTTGAACATCTTTGTGCCTCTGCTGTCTTCCTCTTTTGATTGTTTTGGGGAGAGTGTATTCCTTGGAGAGAGATTCCTGGGTGACAAGGTGTTAACAGTTCAAAGCTCTAGTTGCTCACTGCTAGAACCTCTTCAGAAGGATAGGACTGAATTCCAGGCCCCTAGCCAGGTATCCAATTTTCCCAAGGTCCTACCAGTGTAGGAGTTTGTGTTTGATCTTGATTTGGCCAATTTAATTGGTCAGAGGTGGAGGTCACAAGTGGCTCTGAGACCCAGAGAGGGTAAAGGACCTTCATCCTAAAGGGAGCCACCTGCCACCTACTCCCTTATCCCAATCAGTTATTTTTTAAGAGCTTCACTCAAATGTCACTTATTCAAGGAAGCTCCTTTGACCCTCTCACACTAAGCCAAGAATATGGTTGCGTGCTTTTATATTGCCTGTGGTGCTTCCCACAATTGCAACTGAATGACTGTAACTTTGATTGTTTAATATCTGTCACCACCACTAGATTGAAAACTCCATGAGGGCAGAAACAATTCCTATCATCTATGTCATAGCCACAGCTTCTTGTGAGTGGCCCTGGCATTATCTAACATGTGCGTTCAGCAAAAGTTTGTTGAAGGAGAGAGATAGGAGGAGAGGATACTGGGACCAGAGCTAACAGATGTTGCCAGGCAGGGAGTGGAAGGAAAGAAGAGAGGCTCAAAGTTCTTACAGATATCAAAGATGGAAAGTCTCCATTGTGTTAGGGTGAACAATGGCTCCTAGAAACCAGGGGAGGGAAAGCCAGGAAACAAACACTAGAGGTGGATGCTGAAATATACTCTGCCCTGGGGACAGGCCTGGCTCTGAGCCTCATCTGTTCCTGATTACACTGGGATGTCACTAAACAGAGACCCTGCTCATCCTAAGCCTCAGTTTCCTGGCCTGTGAATATAGATAATGGACTGTTGTAGGGATAAAATAACTATGGGGTATCTAATTCTTATTAGGAAAACTACTAGCAGATGCAATCTGTCTTCCTCTTGCCCCAGCCAACAAATCACCTTGAATTTGAGGGCCAAGCAGCTCCTGAGTTTGGAAATGTCTCAAGAAAGAAAGGATCGGGATTTACTAGTGCATTATGTTGTATAATACAGCAGAGGCTTCAGGGGGTGATCCCCTCTCCCAGGGCTGCCAGGCCTTGCCTGGGGCTGTTTCAAAGACTCTGGAAGGCAGAATAGGGTAGGTGGGTCAGGAAGTAGCTGCAGCTGTTATCTGGGGTGATCCTTCTGCAGCTTTACCCTAATGGAGTTGATTTTACAGATTTTTAGCATCCTTGGAAAGAATTTATCCCCCAAGTCTTATTTTTATCCCAGACTAATTACTGTGCAATAACATAATTTAATTGCACTTACGTGTAGAGAGAGAAAGACAGGTTCCCTGGTGGCTGTTCCTTTGCTCTGTAAATATCTAACATTTGGGGCGGGGGGTTGCTACAGACAGGGCCATACTTGGGGCACCAGGGCCTGGGACAGAGGTGGGGACACAGAGCTCAGCTACTGTCCACTGTAGGAAGTAAGAGAGGGCCAGGAGGGAGAGGGACCAGTAAGAGAAGAGATGGTTATAAAAAGCACAATACTTTTTTTCTTCCACTCAGTGCTTCCTCCTCTCAGTAAAACAACAAAACCATAACTAAACAGCTTCATCCTTTAAGAACAGCAATCCGGTCTTCTAGCAAAAGCACAGACTTGAAGCCATGCACTCCAGTCCCTGTACAGGTTTTTAATTTGCCACAGTCTTGATTTCCTCATAGGTAAAATGTCAATTAATATCTAAGTGGTGCTTTGAGGCTTTCTTGAGTGAATATCTACAGAGGGTCCATGGAGTCCAATGGGTGGCCTATAGTGAGCATTGAATGCATGCAGCTGCATCCCCAGAGGTTTAAAAGCCTCTCAGGTTCTACAGCAGAGGGCCCTCCCTGTATCCAGACATTTCATGTAATGCAGATCAAGGGGAGGTGCTTCTCCAAGCTCAGGTTTGAAATGCTTCCGCATCCACAGAGTCTGTCTGCTGGATTGTTTCCTGGGCTGTGAATAACATCACTGTCTTTGAGTCATCCAGAGGTTTATGGAGAACCAGATGTGTAAGGAGCTCCCAGCAATTCTAGCCAGATGATGAAAGTATGCTCCCAGATTTAAAACAAAGGACGCAGTAATTCATTCGAACCAGGAAGATCAGATAAAACTTCAGCATGACATGGACCTTTTAAATCAGGTAAAATATTGAAAGAGAAGAGGAATGGCTTTCTGGAAGATGGAGCCACCTACACAAAGGCAGAAAGTGGCAGAGAGAAATGTTGGCAATTTTTGGCACCTGTGTTAGGAGAGTGAACTTTAAAGCATCTTTTTGTGCATTTTACCCTTTCTGGGCCTCCGTGTCTATTTTCCTGAAGGCTTTGAATGTAGAATTACAGAAATCCCAAAGATTGCAAAGGACCCTGGCTGCCCACCCTCTTACAAGAGAGGCTCCACTAGACAAGGGCATCATAAATTCTTACCTTCGTGCAAGGTGTTTCATATCCATCAATCCTCTCTAGCAGTCTGTATACTAAATAGAATTATGAACTGCATTTTCACAGGCATAAACTGAGGCTCACAGTGGCTGAATAATTTGTGCAGCTAGAATGGCTGGAAGATAGTAGAGCAGGATGAAGAAACCAGATTTTCTGACACTATATAGACCATCCTGCCTCCAAGTGTCACTTTGTCCCAATCCTGAGGCTCAGAGCAAAGTAGGGGCTTTGCTGTCTTGTCTGGTGCTTTCCTCTGCTCTGCTCTCAGCCACCCAGAGCAGGTCTAACCTGAAGTAACAGAGATAGCAGCTCACACAAATTGAGAGCATACCACACACCAGGCGGGCACTGCTCTGGGTGTTACCTGTCTACTCATTTAATCTCATCAACAGTCTTAACTTATCTAGTAATTATTTGTCCTTTGCCAGTCATGTTCACTGGGTTATTTTTATATCCATTTTTACAGATGAGAAACTGAGGCCCAAGAAGGTTAAGTCATTTGTCCTAAGCCACATCACGAGTTAGGGAGAGAGCCAGCATTCACTGCAGTGCCTGTTCTCTTCCCACTGCAGGGGACAGGGAGCCCTGGGCTGGTCTCCTCACCTGAACTTCTGATAGGCCCAAGGAGCTCCTTGCTAAATAGAAAAACAACTGACTTTCTTAAAGAAGACAAATTAATATTCACCTGCCCTATGTGGGGCACTGTGGTTGAATATGGCTGTGCTTTTCACCCAAAGTGCTTCAAGAAACAGAAGCCCTGGGTCATATCAAGAGACCTTGGGATCCACTACTTAACACTAGCACCTCATAGAATCTAATTGTACTATTCTCCAGGCTTCTCCAGCATTCATAGGTCGTCACCAAGTAACATTTCACTTAGCAGAAAGACCTTCCTGCTGGTGTGTGGCAGGCTGATAGATTTATCATGCCCTTGAGCCTGGAGTTAGATTTTGTTCACAGCCTGCAGTAGGGAAAGAGAAAAAAAATGGCAGGGTCATTAATTGTTCTGTGGCCTCCATTTTATCACATTATCCCAAATTTTACCATTCTGGCCATCTGTAAATTCTACAGTAAGACCTGTTCCTCAGCCTGTCGGTCTCTGAATTTGTGAACACACACGTGATGCCACCCAACTGTGTGTGCAGAAAAGGTATTTGGAAGGAGAATAGGAGGGTAGTAGGCCTTTAAATGAAAATTTAGGTATAAGTAGCATTTTTCTTTTCCTGAAAACTGGAAAATTACAACTTGTTTATGTCCCCTAACTTTCTTGCAACTCATTAGATCTATTTGTTTTTTTGATTTTTTTTTTTTTTTTTTTTGGCACCGGGGATCGAACTCGGGACCTTGTGCTTGCAAGGCAGGCACCGGAACCACTGAGCTAAATCCCCGGCCCCTCATTAGATCTATTAAACAGTACTGTACATATACCTAGTTGTGTAGCTCTGAGACCACGTTGATAGTGTCACATATACAGTTTTGCATCAGTCTGTCTATTAAACAGACTGCATTAAATCAGAATATTCAAGTGTTCTTCCATTCATTATTAAGCAATGCAATAATAATGACTTATATTTTTAATACACTTGATAATATAGAAAGAACCTTCATTAAGTTTAATCTGTACAAGGATCCGAGAAATGATTTTATATTATTTCTATTTACACAGATGAAAAAACTACAGATCACAGTGATTAAGTGACTTATCAGCTGATACAAGCTAGTAAGGGCCAGAGGTGGGTGGCTGTTCTCTCTCTCTCCCTCTCTCTCCCTCTCCCTCTCGCTATCCCTCTCTCTCTCTCTCTCTCTCTCTCTACCTCCCTCCCTCCCCCCCGTAACTACTTCACTGAGTACCAGGTGGGGCAAGGGAAACCAGAAAGGGAGGAAATACAACATCAGGCCAGTGCCTGTGGGAGAGGCGTGAAATAAGGAGAAGGGCCCAGAGCAGAGGCCGCAGTTCCCTGGGAGTGTGGTAGAAGTCTTCACAGGAGAAGTAATACCTGAAGCAGACCTTGAAGGATGGGGCAGTCTTTAAAAAAAAGAAGATGGTGGCCATTCCAGCCAGAGGGCATTGTAAAGGTAAAAGCATGAAGGCTAGACAGGCAGGTGTACCAAGGCACTAGAAGGCCACACTGCAAGATGCCTGAGCAGGAAGAAGTAGTGTGGACCCTCTGATACTGTGCCTGAAAAGCACTGAAAATGCCCTTTTACTGTCATTTCTGTTCTGAAGAGATATTATCTCAACTGCCTGTTTTTAGGGAAATATTCCCAAGAAAATTTGAGCCATAAGAAAGGAACATGTAAGGATCAGACTGGCAATTTTTTTCCATCTTTGTGATTTACACACACACACACAAAGCACTGTAGTAGAGTGGTTAGGGACACATTCAGATCAATCTGGATTTGAATCATATCTGAATGTTTCTTTCTATTAAATGGAAACCTGTAGCAAGTTATTGGACCTCTTTGAGCCTCAGTTTCCTCATCTTGCAAATGAAGGTAATGGTAATACCAACCTCACAGTTAGTGAGGATTCAGTTGAAATGTGGGATATCAAGATACCAACAAGTGAAACAGGAGGATTTATTCCAGGATTTTAGGTGCATACTGACTTGGCAAATTAATGTCCAAAGGCCAAGCCCAGAACAAAGAAAAGGCTCCAGTTTTATACATTTGGTCAAAGTGGGGTGGTCTTTCTAGTGCCAAGGAACTGGGTGGGGAGAGGTTACAAAAGTGAGACAAACCAATTAAAAGCAATTAACCATTTAGGCAGTGACAGCCTTATAACTCAGCCTTGAAAGAAGACAGAGCCTTGTGAATCTTGTGAGAACAGTGTCATAAACTTTGTTTATAGGTCATAGCTGTGGATTTTATCTGTACCAGAAAGAACAAGGAGTTACAGCTGGGGGGAGGGGTGATCCGACTGCGGGGAGGGGTCTGCCCTAGGCAGGGAAAAACTTGTTTTTCTTTAAGTCCTGCTTTAACATTGTTTATAAGCACTCAGCACAAGGTTAGCACAGTCTAGCTTCCACTTAATGACATGGCTATTGTACACATTGTCTTTATCATAATCATCATCATCATGGTGCCTGGAATTCTCTACTGCTTTATGTTTCCTAACCAAGAGGCTGGAAGTATATATAAGGTATAACCAAAAAGACATGGTGAATGTTTAAGTTAGAAAAACAATTATTACAGTAAAAGACACATTGCTATTAATCCCATGCAAATTACTCTCCCTTGCTTCAAACATACTTATCCCATCATTCTTGCCACTTTCTGAAGCAGCTCTAGAAGCCCTCTTTTATGTATTCATTTTTGCTGTCATGCCTGTCTTGATACACTAAATCAGTTCAAAATGTTTATCCTTCATAGTCATTTGACTTTGAGGAAGAGCCAGAAGCCCCATGATGCCAGGTCTGGTGGATAAGGAGGATGAAGACACACCGTAATGTTTTTATGAGTCTGCTTTTCTATTGATGGCACTTGGCAGCACCATGAACTGTATTTTTTATCATACTTTGTAAAGACAGTCACAAAGGAGGACTTTCAGAACTACTTCAGAAAGTGACAAAGATGATGAGATAAGAGCCTTCAAAGCAAGGGGTGGCTATTTTGAGGAGAATTAATGGCAATATGTCTTTTATTGTAATAAAATTTAAAAATTTTAAATATTAACTGTACAGTTTGAAGAACAACAGGGCACTCACATCTATCAAGCACCTGGCTCTGTGCACAGGCAAGAGCAGGGAGGCAAGAAGGCACCACGCTGTCCCAAAGGGCTGAAAATGCCTGAAAGGGCAGGAGCCTGGGAAGCTGCAGGGAAGTAAGGAGGAAAATCAAACACTCTGCCCTGTGAGATTTTAAAGCAGTCTTTCAAAATGCTTCTCATTATGGAGAAATATCATCCCGAGTTACTAATCCAATGGCAGGCTCCACATTATATATCCACATTATGTCTGTCCTCGTTCCTCTCACCAAAGTAAATGTTCCAGGGGGAAAAGGCCTATCCTAATAATATATACACAAATTAAAACCCCATCTGAGGTACAGTGGAGACCACCTCCTAATTGACTTTGTTTATGGAAAAAATCAGTCACGGCGTTGGTGTGCCAAAGGAAATCAGGAAATGGAAGGGTTGCTCTGTAGGACCGAGCAACAGTATGTGTGCTAGTAGCGATGGAAATGGAATACAGCAACAAGCATCTTTTCTTTCTATAAGCTCTCACTAACCCCCCGCCCCCGCCATGCTCTTCTTGCACCTCATTTTGATTTTCGATACAAGTAAAGGAGGAGAGGGTGAGCCACAGAGAGAGACTGGTCTTGGTTAAGTCAGAACACCTTTATATAGAGATGCTTAGATCAGTGGGGGCAAACCTACGACAAGCATGTCACAGTGGAGTGTTATTGAAAGCAAAAAGGTTCGGCATTACTGCCTTAGATAGCCTCATGATTAGTGTTGACACTTGCATACGAGTGCCGTGAAGAAAGGAATGTAACTGTGGCAGAGCTTTATGCCAGCATTTGCCCTGCTGGGAAAGTGACAAGCCCTCTCCAAGACCCAGCACAGTGTGTTGTGCTGCCTGAAGGTGGTGCTGAACAGCTTCCCACAGCAGAGCAGCTGGAACAGGCCCTAGGGTCTCTGATCCCTGGACCATGAGTGAAGCCTTGCAAATGTAGAACAGATGGTAGAATCCCAGCCTGGGCAAATTACCCACTTAGCAAGACCCTGTCTCAGAATAAAAATTAAAATGGCTGGGAATGTAGCTCCTTATGAAGGCCTGGGATTCAATCCTCAGTACATTCATACAACAAAAATAAAAAGAGCGATGGTAGATCCACTAGATTTAGGTAAGTCCTTTTTGTAGGGTCACTCCCTGAATGTTTGCTCCAGTGGCAGTGATCTTATAGAAACCACTCTTTTTCCACTCAAGACCACATAGAAACCTGTTCCACGCTTCTGCACCAACACTGTGAGAAGAGCTTAGGCTATGGAGCCACTGGAGCCTGGTCTGGGATTGTGCCACTATGATGAATGGTGCCATTGGAGAGAATTCTGGAGCCTTGGTTTTCTAGCATCTAGAATCTAATTCTAACAATTAGATTAATAGTATCTACTTTGTAGCTCTGTTTTGAGATACCTAATCTTAAAAATGGAGTTAATAATAATATCTGCCTTCAGGAGTTGTTTAAATGACATTATGAATGTGACTCCTCCGGCATTTTATCATGCACAGGACAAAATTTTAAGTGATGTTTTAATAATAATCCTTATAATGTGTTCTCTTTCCTTTTCTCCTTTTCTTCTTTACTCCTCTGGTGGGAGAGATGGAAATCATAATCCCTGCCCTGACAGGACTTGTCCTCTGGGTTCATTTCCCTTATTGTAGTCCCCTAGTACTGACTCCTTGCATCTGGGAAGCAATGACTGATGCAAGAGCAAAAGACGAGCTTGGCTTCCTGCTCTTATAGGATTTTCTGCTGTGGCTTAAGAACAGGATCACTTAGTTGAAAGAACTCAGAACTAGAAGTCTGAAGATGTGGGCTCAGCTCAGGCCCACACAAAGGTACTGATCAAGCCTAGGTCTCCTTATCTATACTGTAGGGGAGTTGGCAGATCCCTGAAACTCAAAGCCCAAGTAGCTGTATCCCCCAACACTAGCACAAAAGCTCAAGCTCCTCCATTTCTCTAAAAATGTTTAGTCCTGACTTCACTTTCTCAGTGAAAGCCTTGATACAACATAAAGATGATCGTGATGATGGTGAGACCCCCAAAGAAGGCCACCATTATGTAACGTAACGCTTCAATAAATACCAAGCACTGTAGTAAGCTCATGAAACATGTCACTACCCATCATCTCCTTGGAGGTAGGCATATTGTCACAATTGTACTGTTGAGGAAGCAAAGTAATATAGTCACACAACTGGGACATTAGAACCAGAGAATGAGCACAGGTCTGGCTGCAGAGGCCATGCTTATAACCACTGTGCTCAATGCCATTTTCCATACTCTGGAATCAGCACAAAGTTGAGAGTCTAGCAGCCAGAGGTCAAAGGATTAAGCTGAGGTTCTTCAAAGGTTGGGATAAGGTGGCCAACCCCTAAATTATCGCTATACAGAGAGGTCTCTGTAGAACTTGCTGCATGAAAGGTACCCAGCAAAGACAATTTTCTTACTCTAGTACTGCCAATAACTGTTTATTCTGTGCAGATTATTATGCTGCAGCTCCTGTTCCCCTGCCACTTAATCTGTCATCAGTTTTTGGTGTCCTCCTTAAATTGGTATTTCTCCTCCACATCAACTCTGGGTGCACCTGTTTCCCACTGTTTATCCTGACTCCTGGCCCACTCCATGTGGACATACAGAAATGCTGAGCAGCTGCCCGAGAAACCTTGCCAAAAGGCCTCCTTGACCACAGCATGTCATGATGCAGAAAAATGACTAATAGTGCCAGAGTCCCTTCTCCAGAAAACACTTAATTTGGGAGTGAGAGACAGTAGCCCTAATCGTTGCAGTCAAGTTTATCCAGAAACAGGCGGAAAAGCAATACATTTCCTTGATTTAAAATTAGCCCCACGTAGTCACCAGTGGGATTCTGTCAGCCTCCTTTATAGCAATTCTGCTTTTAAAAGCTATTTTATCTACTGGGCAAATACTTCTTGTTCCTGTGCCCAAAGTCTGTCAACTCATGGGAACAGGAGAGAACCTTAAAAAAATGTGCCAGTGGCATGGCAAGAGAGTTGTGGGGAGTATAGAGAAAGAAGAAAAAGGTGATATAACTGAATGGGTTTAAACACATTTTTCAGTGGATGCAGGAATTAGAGAAGTTGGCAATAATGACAGTGATGATGACAGTTGCCATTTATTGATCTACTACAGTATATACCAGGCATCATTTTGAACAAATTACATGTATTATCTCATTTAATCCATTGGAGTAGTTATTATTATCTTCATTTTACAGATGAAGACGTTGAAAGTCAGAGAAGCTAAGAACTTTGCTCAATGCCAGGAGGCTAGCCAGTGACCATTCTCTGAGGGTTTTGGGTAGACTCCTGCAGACGGATTCTGCCTGCAGACACATTGGTTGTTTGTACTTATACGGCACTCAGGATGTGAAAAGATGGAGACCCTCTATTTTAATCCCTGAGAACAAAGACCCTTACAGCAAACCTGGTTGTGCTATCAGCAATGGCTTTGCCTTATGTTTTAAATTTTAATTTAATTTTAACCATTGTAATTCATCAGTGGTGTGATACAGCAGAAGGAGAACCTGGACTTTGGGACCACTCACATCTGAGTTCAAGTCTGGTTTGTCACTTCCTACCTTTGTTTCTTTGAGCAAGTCATGGAGCTTCTCTGAGCTCTCAGTATCTTCATTCAAGGTTTACCTAACAGTGGAATGAGATCGCACATCTAACAGCCCCATGCCTACTGTTGGTGTCTGACATGGCAGATGCTCATAGTCAGGACCTCGTTCCTCAGCTGTCATCCTTCTCTTCTACCTATCCCACTTGAGACTTAGCTGTAGAATTTTCTTTTTAATGTAAAACAGTGCTAAAGTGCATTCTGAAGCTAGAGAACAAAATTTATTCATAATCCTACTACTGTAATTCAAAGCTTAGTGTCATGTTTATGTAGTTCTTTACAGATTTTTTTTCCATACACATACCTAGTTTTACAGGGATGCTGTCAGGAAAAACAACCAATTTTGTGTCTTGCTTCCCCTCCCCCCTTAACGTAATATCTTAAGCATTTCTCTCATTGCTGGTTGTCATAGTTATTTTTTATAATGATTGCCTTGTATTCCCCCTAGTACCTGTGCCGTAATTTAGCTCTAAGTCATTCTCCTATTTTTAGACATCTGAGTTGCTTCCAGTTCTTTTCCCATTACATTGCAATATGCATCTATGTCCATAGCTTTTGGTCTAGGACTTTTTGAATGTTGTGGCTTTGTAGCAAAAGTAGGAAAATAACCTGGGAAAGGAAATCCTGTTTTGGTTGTTTTGCCTTTTTGTTTTCCTCATTAGAAGATCATAATTCAAAGGACTCTACTGACTTCAATTTTACTTTTAAAAAAACTTTATTTTTATTAAAAACAAACCAACCCCCAAATTGGACCTCTACTATAAAACAAAAAGATGGGTAGCTGTGTGGTTGGCTTGGTTCCCACGCTTTTGCAATAAAAAAATACCTCTTGGATCAACAGTTCCTCCTGAAGTCCAGCTGACTCTAGACACTCCCTAAAGCTGCTAGCTGAAAATGCAAGTTGGTTCCTACTTTCAGTTTCTGAAAGTATGCTTTGTGACAGCAGCAGGAACTCTCCTGTTCTCACATAGGTGACACCTATGTAAAGACTTTGCTAATTGCCTCCTGCTGGCCGGGTGGTGGGGGGACCTTCAGCGTCTGAAAGTCTATGGAGCCTTTCTTAAAAATGTCAAGATGAAGCTTGCATTCGGAGCTTTCTCTCCTGTCTCACTGGGAAGGAAAAGACAACCGATAAATGTCAACTTTAGGATCACATGGACCAGAGCTAAGGGAGTCAGAACTTCCCCCACCCAGGCTCTGGGCTTTTTGAAATCATTAACATTTCAATGTGGGTGATCCTGTGAACTGCGACCTTTCCTAAGCCTTTTTCTGAACTCTTTAGCATTTTTTTTCACCTTTTCATGGAATTGCAAACTAGTCTAAGGGAAAGCCAGTATCAAGTTTCTTATCTAGGTCCCTTTAGTGTACTGGACTGGAGTTTTGCACTGTAGTTATAAATTCACACCACAGGGTGTAGTTTAGATAATCCTGAGATGCAGTTGGTGGTGGGTGGTTACCATTAATTCTTCAGAGAAGGAGGAATACAGTGCTTATAGTTCACATTGTTTCCGTAGTCCAGTTCATCCTTAACAGGCCGGGGAGAACCATTTATATTTCTTAGCATTTTCATTTTCTTAGCTTTTCCTTTCCTTTTTCTTCTTTTGGTCCATGGCTGTTAACTTTCAAATCTTTTTGCTAACATGCATATACTGTTTTACACAGTTTTGAATGATGGTTGCTGTGGCCCAGGGAATATTTATAATCAGTATCACCTACCTTCCTCCCTAATACTTATTTCAGCCTTTTCTTGTTGGTAGCTTTATGTTGCCCACATTTTGTTTCTAATTAAAGCAAAACATGGAAAAGAAGCAGTGTGGTTTGGGAAGACGGGCTCCAGAGTTTGGCATTCCAGCTCCATGGTCTTGGGTAACTTACCTTACCTCTCTGAATAAATCAAGATATATCCCTATAGCCCAATTTCTATTCCAGTTCCATTATACACATTCTCTATTTTTTCAACTTATATAAGGATACAATTAATATAAATAAAGCATTTTCATTCAAATGACGCCAATTTTTATGTTGCTGTTGTTACTTAGATGACTAAAGGACAGGGTGGTTCCCCAAGCTTACTGTTCTAAGGACTGACTGGCGGAGACTGTGCACATCCTTTGCACAGAGGAGAGGAGAGCAGACTACTGCTTGTCCTCCCCCCCAACCCCGACCCCATCACCCAAGAATGTGAAATCAACCACTGGCCAGGCAATACATTGGCCACTAGCTTCACTTACATTTAAGTGCCACAGACTAAAGGTTCCTTTCGTTTGGGGTTTAAAATGACATTACTGGCTAAATTCCACATCTCTGAATCTTTACCTCATCCAACTCCTGTCTTTTCGAACCAGCCGATTCTCAGCCCAGACTTGGTAACCCTGGGGTCGCTCCCTACCCACCAGCCTCCAAAGTGATTTCTGGATGTCTCAGAGCTGGATACAGAGCTTTGATTCCTGGGGTGGCATTCTGGGGAGCCTCTTTCACAAGTCAAAGTGACCAACCACCAGCTTCACAGCTGTGTGAGCCCACATGGTTGGGGGGAGGAGCAAAGCAAAGAGGAAGGGCTGCCAGCATTCACCTCTCCAGCTTTGGGATATCCGCCCTGTTAACTTCCCCTTGGACTCCAGACCTGGGGATTGTCTTCACTTGTGAAACGTTTTTCCCCTCAGTGTTTTGTTGTTTTTGTTTGTTTGCTTTTTTGTTTTTAAGCAAGGAATTGCTTCTGCATCTTAAAAATAGGTCTGGCAATAAAAATGTTTCTCTTCACAAAGCTGTGCGAGTTCTATTCATTCAGGGAATCATTAATTCTCATGACCTTTTAATGAAATAACACTTTTGCACACTTAGATGAGACAGCTGATTCTAATGGAGAAAGAAGTGCTGCTCATTTAACCGCATATATCTGAGTTGTCAGTAGTTCATACAAGTTCTCCATTACCTTGGAGCTGCCAATATATAGATTAAAACAGTAAGAAGACAAGCAGAAATGTGAGCTAATTCAACCTTGGAAATAGCAGTTTTCCTTCTTCCAGGCAAGTTAACTGTTTTATTCTTATCATCAACTACTCAGAAAAAGTGGAGAACAGTGTAAAGTACCTCACACAGTACCCAGTATCTTAAAAAGTGCTCAGTAAATGTCAGCTCCTATTGTCATAATTATCAACAGCACAAATACAATGGTTAGAAAATATAGTAGTCATACAGATGTGCAGTTCGCAAAGCAATTTGCCACATAGTACTTCCTTGATACTAAGATCATTTGCAATGAGATTAGTGCACCTAGGAAGAGGCCATTAGGATTCAAAACCAGTTTTCTTACCTCTAGACCTGTGCCACAATAACCAGAGAGAAAGCAAAGGTTATTCTCATTGCTGTAGTATAGCCTGAATCAAATGTATGTGTATCCCCGCAATGGCTTGTGTTTGGACCTGAAATCAGAAGTATGTGCTCAATGCCCCAGTGTACCTCTACAGTTTGGGGAGTTTTTTTTGTTTTTTTTTTTAACTTGAAGGCTGTCACACAGCCTCTCAAAACAACCATCTGTGACATCTTCTATAACCTGGGGCCAGGTAACACAGCTGCCTCTGCTTCACAGGCTCCTATATTGCTGCCTAAAAAGAGACTTTAAAAGCCATGGAGGCTCTTTGATATATAAAGGCGATGACCTCTTTGTAATGCCTGCCTTGCTGATACAGCAAGGTGAGAGGCACCACTGCAAAGTAGGTGGAACGTGGACTTCCAAGCCAGAAAGCCAGATGATGCATGTTCTCTGGATGTGGGCATGTCAGAATTCTAGCCTAGACTCCACCAGTGGTCAGCCATTTAACCTTGCCTATGTCAGTTGGTTTTGTATCTTTGTCTCTTCATCTGTAAAATGGGATTCTTAATACAGTTTAGAATTGTTGTAAAAGTTAAAGAAAATGTTGCTTTTATAATTAATTTATAATGCCTGGTACATGGTAAGTGGTCATAAATAATAGTTTTATAATTATCATAATTTTAATTTACCTTCTGAGGGTTTTTGGTTTTTTATGGAGCTGTAACACTTGTACATCTTTATGGGGTACAGTATTCTAATTCAATACTAATTCAGAATGCAGTACTAATTCAGAATACAGTATTCTAATTCAATCTAATTCAGAATGATCAAATCACAGTAATAAACATTTTCCCCTCCTCAAATGTTCATCATTTTTATGCATTGGGGACTTTAACCTTTTGAGTGTTCACCTCTGTAAATTGGGTCCAGTTCATTGCTCTGAGGATTGGACATAGTATATACAGTGTACCACACTGCCTGTCAAACAGTAAGTCCCCAGTAAATATAATTACTACAGGCCTTCCTGTCTCTGTAGATCTTCCTACATTCCTGTGGCCCTTCTAGGGGTCAGTCACCCAGTCCTTTGGGCCTTGTCCTTCAAAACTGAGAGGTAATATATCAAATACACTCTTGTGCATCTTACAGTTTTTCTTCCAGAAAAATACATAAAGAGTTTCCTCACTCTCTTTTATAGTTCTAGACTATTTTTTTGTGTGGAAGTAACTTATTTAGCCCCTTATCAGTGGACTGCTTTTAAACCTTTTGCTATTACAAATTATGCTGTGGTGAATAATCTTATATGTACATCTTTAGTATGTGTGTGAGTGTATCCAGAGGACAGATACTGAGAATTGGAACCTTTAAGTCCCAGGGTAAAGGGTGTATGTATTTTAAATCTTATAGCTTTTACCAAATACCATTTTATGCTCACTCTGGCAAAGTATAAAGTACTTGCTTCCCATTCTCTGTCAGCTGAGTATATTTTCATCCCTTTGTATCTTGCCATATGTGAAAAATATTTCAGAGTTCAACTTTAATTTCTTTCACTATGCATGATGTCAAGAATCTTTTCTTATGATTAAGAGCCATTGATACTTCTTATTCTCTGTAAACCGTCTGTTCTTATCCTATCTATGCCTGTTTTCCTGTGGAGCTGTTGGACTTTGCTCATTATTTGTAGAAGCTATTTTTATGTTAAGAAAATTAACTGTTTGTGATACAAATTACAATTTTTTCTCTAGATTGTTATTTATCTTTTAAAGCAAAAAGCCAAGACTTCCTGAAACTCTTCCCTTCACTCCCTCTCCCATCTCCAACAGACTGTGACCCCCTGGAGGGCAGAGTCCCAGCCCTGATGACCTCTGTGTCCCCAGGCCCAAGTCCAGGGCCTGGAACTGTGTGAGCTGTCTTCAGGGGCTGTTGTTGAACTGAATTGAATGTCTGTGTTCCCTACCCCACCCACCCTTCCCTTATGGCTTGGGAGTTCCAGTTCCTCCTCCATCAGAAAAAGATGACTTTTCTCATTGCTCACCACAGCCATGCACCTGTTTGGCCTAAACTGGCACCTGCAGCCGATGGAGGGGCAGATGTATGAGATCACGGAGGACACAGCCAGCAGTTGGCCTGTGCCAACGGACGTCTCCCTGTATCCCTCGGGGGGCACTGGCTTAGAGACCCCTGACAGGAAAGGCAAAGGAGCCACAGAAGGTAGGGTTGCTGCGTTGTCCGTGTCGTGAGTCCTCTGTGTCTCCTTTGAACCGAGGAGACTTCTATCATGCGCATCCTGTGCCTGGCTCACAACTCCATGCTCTGGTGCTTCCTCCATCCCTGTGCACTCTACGCCAGCTACACATCTACCTGTGTCTTCATTCTAGTTTCTTGTCATTGTGAACTCAGAGTGGGGCTTGGGCAGGGCTCATAGTGCCCAACAGAGTCCCATCCCATGCCTCAGGAAGCATTACGGGTGCTCACATTGCTGTGATGGCCATCCTCATGTGGGGTCAGGATGTGCCCAGCTGGGGAAACCTCACAGGATGAACGGGCATCTACAGGAGTGGAGTGTGGTGAGAGTAGATGGTTTACTATAATGGAAGGATTTTTAGATGTTGGGGCTTAATGAATATACCACTTCTAGTCTTCCATTTACAAATCATGTGACCTAGAGCAAGTCATGTAATTTCCCTGTGCTCTAGTTTCCTCATCTGCAATCATAACAATAATCATTAGTGTCTGTACAGCATGTTTGTTTCACAGCTTCTTGTCAACAGCATCTTATTTCACATTTAATCCTCACAGAAATGTGAGGTAAAATATAATTATTTATCCCATTCTAGATACAGAAACTAAGAATCACAGGAAGTAATGACTTGGCTAGAGTCACACAACCAGTAAATGGTGAAGCCTGGAATGTGAACCCAGGCCTGTGATTACAGGCCTCTTGTTCACTTCATAAACTTCCCTAATTGGCCGGGGATTTAGCTCAGTGGTTTCGCCGCCTGCTGCACAAGCACAAGGACCCAAGTTCGATCCCCGGTACCAAAAAAAAAAACTTCCCCACTTGACCGAGCACAGTTACAGGGCCATGAAGGAGAAGCAGATGAGAAATCCTGTTGCACACTGAGATGTGCGCAGTTTCTTCCAATGGCAGGAGTGGTGGTGGCATTTGGGCATTTAGCATTCTTAAATGGGAATCCAGGGCCCCTGTCCTGAACTTTTAAGGGTATTCTAACATGCCACCAACAAAAATTCTTTCACTGTCAGCCAAGAGTGGCACAGAATCACCAAAACTGGAACTAAGAAAGATGTCTGAGCTCACAGCCAGTCTGGTAGTCATTCTGGGCAGTGTGGCCGTCTTGTTTCCTATGTCTGCTGTGACCTGCATTATCTCTCAGTGCCTTCTCAATCAGTAAAGTGGCTATCTCTGCCTGCAGCCTTAACTGCATACATCTTCTTTCTTCTTGTCTCAGTCACCTGTGGAGTAGTAGCCACTGATCCTCTCTGTCCTTTCAAAGACTGGCCTCCCAGGTATCAGTTTGGTTAACATGGTAGCTTGATTGGTCACAGTATCTTCTTATGATCTCTGAAGTGATGATCCTGAAGTCCAAAGTCAACTCTTTGCATGTGGCCATCTTTAAGGGAAGTGAGAAGTGAGGATACTGCCAGAGAGTCAAACCAGAACCTCTGCCCACTATTTTGAGGGACAAAGCTAGTCCTCTCCTTTGTCAAGGAGACAAAGGCTTAAAACATTGAATAATTTATGCTTTCTTTGGCCCTAGTAGGATATGGAGGGACATAGCATGAATGGTGCCATCATAAGAGGATGGGTTTGGAGTCAGGAGCCCTGAGTTCAAGTCCATCTGTTGCCACTGACCTGTGGTGTAAAGTCAAGCAAGTCCCCTGAAAGATGTTCTGGACTTCATTTACCTCTCCCTCAAAAGGGTGTTGAGCTAGATTCTCTATAAGGTTCATCACAGTTTGCAAATTCTACATATGAAATTAGTAATAGAATCATCTTATGATTAACTGATGGCTCTTCAGAATTTTTTCAAGATGGCCTTGTCCATGGTCCTGCCTGTTGGTTTGTGATGCTCATAACAGTTTATAGTGTCAGATGCCAGAGGTGAATAGCATAGAAGGAAGACTGTCTTTAGATCAGCATGTGAAAACATAGATTTAAAATATGTTTAACCCTCAAGGAATTAGTAAAGGGTCTCAGTTAGCAAAATGTATTTTTTTTTCCCTCCATGATCTCTAACAGACATTCTTTAAGAAGGGGTTGGATCTATCTGAAATCTCCCACTCTAATAAAATTAGTTTGTGGGTTATTTAGGTCTTGTTTAGTTTTTTTCAAGGAGCTTGAGGTGCAGATGAGAGACAACACAAAATTGCACCAGCTTATTGGTTTATTTTAATTGGAGTATTTTTGCTTAAAGGGATTATCTGTCGTTACTGATGCAAATGGAAATCCTGTTTACAAATCCCTTAAGTGCAATGCCGTGCTGAAAAGTGGTCAGCATCAGAAGCAATTAGTGTGACAAAAAAAATATATCAGCCTCAAAGACAGAGCCACATGATTTGTATGAAACCACATGATTCTTAATTTTTTTTTTTTGCTCTGGTCAAACCAAATGTCTATTTGGTTTATACTTTTAATTGTGATGTTAAAAACTCTAATTCCTTGACCTGTCTCAAGGGAGAAAGTCCCTATTCCTGATCCAAGTGCATATTTCTTGTCTCTTCAGGGGGCATCAGGGAGGAGAGCTAATTCCAGAATTAAGGTTTGAGAGTTGGCTCCGCAATGATGGGGGAAGCAGTGTGCATGATAGAGACAGGTAAATGTGCCTTGGAGGGAAACACTCCAGGAATTGATTCTTCGCCCTGCATTTTATTGGCTCTGCTAACTCACACAAATCATTCTATCTCCTGTGGCCTTAGCTCTCTCCTCTGTAAACAAGGATGATATCTATCCTTCTAAAGTCTAGTGTCAAAGAGGTGCTTACAAATGCTCATTCCTCTCTTCTTGTCCACTGAGATCCCTAGCTATTCCATCTTAGTTATTAAAACACCAGAAGCCCTGACTAATGAACATTTACCCCCACATATCCTCCTAAGATTTGGGGTGTTTTTTGGATATGTTTAAAGCATATATTTTTAATTATACAAATTAAATATACAATAATTCTACTATTATAAATGTTTGTCGTATCTTTGAGAATAACATGAAAACTACAATTCATACTGTATTTTTGAGGTTGTGACAGAACAGAAACAAAATACAGCAGCTTTTCAAAGCAAAGCCACAAGAACTTGTGTTATGCATTAATGGGGAAGGGGAAAAAAGCATTAAATAAACAAGCATTTCTGATGGTTGAACTGGTGGGCTAGGGATAGCATTTTCTTCCTTCTGCAATGAAATCAAAATTGCCCATCAGTTTGAACCATGCAAATTGCTGCACACAGGCTCAGCTGGGCTCTCCAAAATGGAACAGCTTATTTTGATAACCAAATAAATTTCAAACAGTTGCTAAGGAAACTAAAGGATTCTTTGTGCAAGTTATTGCATTGAAAAGAACCAAAAAGATGGAGGGAGGGGAAGATTGTTAGTTGATTAAAAATTTAGACTCTTATAGATAGGTCTCAATTCAGGAAAGTAAGGACTGTGATGGTGAAGCGTGTAGAATTTTAGTTCTTCTAAATCTGTGCTCGACTGAGCCAGCCAATCATTTCAGCAATCCGTCAAGAGATTTCATTTATAGACATGATTTCATATTTGTACAGCATTGCCATAGGAAACCTGGATCTGTCTGGCCTTACCAAAAAGAAAAAGAGGGAGGACTCTTACTGGGGGAATCTGCCTTGTGAAACCTAATCATGCTGTTGGAGGGGCCTTAAGTTCTTTGTGCTGTTTGCTAAGGCTCTGGGGGTGCCCAGTGACAGTATAGTGTGTTTTTTGTGAACATCTTGAGACCATGACAACTGTGGGGCCTGTTTGCAAGTTCCTGATTCATACAATGATCAACTTCTTGAAGCCTGCAATGCCAAGACATTCTTTAATGGGCCTCAGATCTACCTGGTCAAGTCTTGATATTTAGCCTATGAGGGCTGTGAATTCTCCTGGACTCTTGCTCTTTAAGGGGATCAGTCATCCCTCCGTCACTGAGAATGTCATTTTAGAGTTTTAATCAGTTGTCAATTTAATCCTCCGAGAAGTCATATTCTAATAAATAAAGAGATTTCCCAAATGGCTCTACCTCTAACTGGCTTCTTATACATTCTAAACCTCAGTATAGAGATTATAATAGTGTTACGACAATTAACTGAACTGGTAGAAATGAGGCTACCCACTAATGCAGACTCATCAAATGGTAGCCAACACAACCACCTCTACCTTTATTACTACATCTCCTACCAATAGTTGTTATTATCTTCTAGGACATGGGTACCAGTAAGAACTTTTCACACAGACCTTTTCTCCTCCAGCTGCCTCTATCCTCTATTCTCTACCCTCCTTCATTACCCCATCATTGGTGAATTTTCTCTGTGATGGATATTTTATTCTACTTTCCATACTTGGTGCTCAGAATTAAGGTCAAATAATTTCATAGACTCTGAAATGAGGAAGGTAGTAAAGGGTTTTTAAAAGATAAGAATGGGGGGAGGCCTTTCACTTCAGCAGCCTCCGGCCCAGCCAATCTCAGTCATCTTTCCCACCCTGTGAAGGTATTCAGCAGGCTGTTCTCTCTCTTCTCAGCATCTCTACCCACCCCTATCATTGGCCCAGTGTGGAGACCACAAATTCAAGATCCTCCTAAGGGATATGCCCCAGACCAGAATTTATTATTTTTATTTTATTCCATATGCTGGAAAAACAATGTGTCTCAACAATCTGACCTACCTGATTGAAATAGCACTAGAAAGTGCTATAAAAGAGAAATCTCCTTTTGACACCTCCTATGGGGTACGAGCCAATGTACTTACTCCTCTGGGCTGCAGAGCTCTACGGGGAGTCTTTGGGCTTGGCCTCTGGCCTGTAAGGTTACAGAACTTAGCTGATACACTAGTTGTCTCCTAAAATATGCTCACTGGAGGAGAAAATGAACTGTGCTGCCTTCTCTGACAGCATGCTAAAATGGGGGAGCATTTTTCCATTATTTTCAGACATAGAAACTATTTGAATACAGACAATTCTCAAATCCCTTCAGCTCTGACTCCCACCTACTCACAAAGGAAACAAGCCCTTGGAATTAGCAGTCGTGTGCTTCTTTCTCTGCAGTTCCTTGGAGAACAAGGTTCAGAATACGTCTTGGTTTTTCAAACTGTCTTTTAGTTCTCTCTCCCTAGCAGAATTAAAAGCTGGACGTATAGTACTTTCTACCTGCCATATAAAAGGGTTGTGATCCTGGATCCCGCAAATCAGATAAAGAAGGAAGTGAATAATTCTCTCCCATCTTAATGACTTGTGAATTTGGCTTCTATCTTTGAAGTCTGTGGCTCACAGTGTGATGGTTTGTGTGTCTGTATTTTCAATGTAAAAGTCTGGGGTACATTCCTTCCGTAAGGAATTAAATGCAAACTCTTTCCCATGCTAATGATAGAATAGTGGTGGTACTTTTATTGATAGCGTGCATTTTAACTTTTTTGTTGGCACATTTTTAATTAAAATAACATTTAACGGTTTGAAGCTAAAAACCTGATGTTTCTGCCTAGGAGTTTATAAGGGAATGATAACATATGGAGAAGTTTAACATTTAAATTGAATTTTATTATTTAAAACAGTAAAATATTTTATGACTACAACAATGCCCTGCCAAGCTCCATTTCAGCATCAAATGTGCTTTGTAAGGAGTCTTACAAAGCTAGGGAAAAAAAGACATTTTAATTTCTTATTCTCCAAATGCTTTTTATAAAAAGTTCCACAAACGTGTTTTCTTTACAAATGAATTCTTGGTCTCTTCCAACATCTTCAAACATTTCTTAACCACACAAAAAAAGCCTCGGAGCCAGGATGCCCAGGGGGTCCTTACTAATAATAAAATGTCTGTTGACTTGATTTTGGTGTTTCAGGTCCCCAAGGGTGGCCTTCCTAATGTTCCTGTGGTCTCCTCTGCCCCCTCCCCACTCTTTAGAAGGCTGATGTCTGGCAGGAAGTTAGGGTTTATCTTTTTCACATACGAGTGTGTTTAATTACTAAAGAGAGGAAGTATGATAAGCAACCTTCCTTCCTGGCCCCATGGTGCCCTCAGAAAGCAGTTAGTCTCCTGATTGGTGACAGAAATGGGTAGGAGACCTCATTCCTGACCCCCCAAGGGATGCTCGGCACAGACCTGGGGCCCAGGTTGAATTTTCAAGTATGGCATGGACATTGTGTATAAACTTGAGAAATTTCTTCAACTTTACCTACGTTAGCAAAAAATGATATCCACCCCCATCCAAAAACAAAGACCCATTTTTCGGACATGTTTCCTCCCTTTAGAAAGACCCTCTTCCATCCCCAGTACCAAAAAAAAAGAAAAGAAAGAAAAACCCTCTTCCTCATCTTCCTCACCCATATTCCTGCTCCCAAAACAAACCCTCATCCACATATCTGGTCACAAATCTAGAATTTGGCTTCCAGTTTTTACATAAACTAGTAAGCTTTTAAAATACCTTATTCCCCTGGCATCCTGCTTCCCACTGCTGAGAGAATCATTCCAGGCTGGAAATTCAATAACAACACCTCGCTCCCTCTATCCTCCCTATTTTACCATGCAGCTCTTTACACACACACTCTCTCACAAAATCACAAAGTTATTCTCATGTGACTGCAAATGATTATTTTTAGGATCAAAATATATCTTAACAAGCTGTGGAATTATACAGTAAACAGATGGCCTTTAGGGAGGACCCGTACTGCTTTAGAAGAGTGCATATTTTTAGCGGAACGATTTGAGCATCGCTGGAAAAAAAAAGTTCTGGACCTTCTTACTCTTGTGAGAGGAAGTGGGCCAGGGTGAGGGAAAGGGGCTGCTGGCTAAAGAACACTGCAGAGGAATGAGAGACTGAGCAGAGTCCTGGGTGTTCAGAAGCTGAGTCCTTGAGACCGTTGTGGCTAATCAAGATGCTTTTGTCTTTCCTTCCCTGTGTCTTGGTAGGAAAATCCAGTAGCTTCTTTCCAGAGGACAGTTTTATAGACTCTGGAGAAATCGATGTGGGGAGACGGGCTTCCCAGAAGATTCCTCCTGGTACTTTCTGGAGAGCTCAGGTGTTCATAGACCATCCTGTGCATCTGAAGTTCAACGTATCTCTGGGAAAGGCAGCCCTGGTTGGCATTTATGGCAGAAAAGGCTTTCCTCCTTCACACACTCAGGTAACCTGAACCTTACATACCCACCCACCTCAATGGACTCCTGCTCAGATCTCTTAGCCCAAGTCAAGAAACCCAACCCAGTTGCTGGAAGAATTTCATACATTTTATAGCTCATTTATTTGTTTGCCCCCTCTCAGACTCTGTCTTTCAGACAAGAAAGGTGAAATCTCTGAGGCTCTTTAAGAGAAAGAAATTCTCTGAAATTTCTTAAATAGCCTTGCTGCTATTACTCAGTCTCCTATGTTAAATTATCCCAGAAATGCAATCTAGAGAAAAGTCATGCACTGAGTTTGAACCCTCTTATTATCAGCTGTGTAACCTTACGTCTATTATACACCCTTTCTGAGCAAATTTCCTAATCTATAAAATCAGGATAATTATACCTACTTTTCAGGGCTATCATAAAGAATAAAGAATAATATTTATAAGGCAGCTAGCGTAGGATCGGGCCCAAAATAAATGCTACGTCTCTAGTCTCTTGTATTCCTTCTGTCCTTCCATATTACACATTTACTCAGACATGTGTGAACCAGAAACACAAAGAATTTGTCCAAGTGGTTGGGAGTGTAGCTCAGTGGTCTGAGATGACTGACATAACCAGTCATGAATCACAGAGAAGAGAGCCTTATTTGAGGTCTTAGCAATAATTTAAATTGTAAGCATCCATTGGTCATGCTCAGGCCACATGCTGTCTTCCAAACCCTGGTAGCTAGTTCAGATTTCTGGTTAAAACCTAGATGGATACACTTGCTAAGGATAGGGCCACAGAATAATATAGGGGCCTGGGCCCCTGCTGGTGACAGAACTTCTATGCTGGTCTTCACTTGCACCCAGATGTTTTTATACAATGTAGGATAAATAGATCTATCTTCTGTTTGTTTTTCTAAAAGCTATTGAGCTAGATTGCTACTCAGTTCACTTTGAGTAGGCCAGTAGGGCTTTAGCACCAACCTGTTGTTAATGCTGCTGGCCAAACTTCTCTGGAGTCTCATGATAGCAGTCTCAGATCAATTGGCATTTCTATTTGGCACAGCATGTAATTATTGATAGAGTTCTGAGCCAGTCCAGTTTACTTCGCCTAAAATTGCTCCCTAAAATTGGAGCCTTCAGAAAGGATCGTTGATAAAAGACAAATAGATATAAATTAAATCTTTGTCTGCTAATGAATGTCATTGCAATCTCAACCCTCTAATCTAGTTCTAGATCCGATCCTTGAAGTTCCTGTCTTAACTTTCAAGAAGCTCAAAGAGTCTTGAAGTGGCTGGGTTACTAACCACAGGCCCACCATTGAAAAAGCATGATTGTCCTCGTACATATAGCTGGGTGAAGACTCACCATGCATACAACAAAAATGAAGACAAATCAGACTTTTTAAAAAATGCACTATTATGCCATACTCACAAAAGAGTCAGGAGAATATTATCACCAAAACAATGGGTTCTGGGAAGAAGTTTGAGCTAGTTGATAAGCTTTCCTGGGGCTTCAGCCTCTCATGCTTCTCTCAACTTGTGTTTCCTTGTCTTCCCCAGGACAAGCCCAAAGAAGGAATGTGGTGTGTGGTAGAGCAGATCCACTACTAATTACATTCTCTTTTTACTTTAGTTTGACTTTGTGGAGCTGCTAGATGGAAGGAGGCTCCTAACCCAAGAGGCACGGAGCCTAGAAGGACCCCAGCGCCAGTCTCGGGGTGGTGTACCCCCCGCCAGCCATGAGACTGGCTTCATCCAATATCTGGATTCAGGAATCTGGCACCTGGCCTTTTACAATGATGGGAAGGAGTCTGAAGTGGTTTCTTTCCTCACCACTGCCATTGGTAAGAAACTCTGCCCTCCTTGCTCTCTTTGAGTTGGAGGATATTGGGGAACTCTGGAGGTTGATGCTAGCAAGGGACTGTGTCTTGCTGATAGCTATGGATGCCACCCAGATCATGGAGTGAGCCATCCACACTGGGCTTGCTGGCAGGGAGTAGGCATGAGATGCCAGCCAGGGAGGCTGTCCTGGACTGGCACCTGAGCCCACTGCCTTTCTCCTGCCATCTGTGCAGCAATGTGTGGACCTACAGCTGCCTTTCCAGACCCAGGTGGGTGGGGCTGACAACAGTCTGGATGACAAGTCACATGGAGGCGACCTCTCTCTGCTTGGCATTTATCTCCCACCTATTTATCTTGAGAGTCTCACTTGGTTCAACTCACTGATTTGTTATTTGGGTTTGGTTTGGGGTTTGCTTTGATTTGTTTTGCTGCTTTTGGAGCCAACAACCCCTGGCAAATTTAAAAAAAAAGAAAACTATAAAGGCTTGAGGAGAGTGAGACTAGCCCAGCAAAGGGCTGGATGAGCAATGCCACCTATCAGCTAGGGGGTTTTGTTGAGAATGCCCTATTCTCTGACAAAGAGCAAGCCCTAGTGTCTTAAATGAATCTCAACATCATCCCTGTCCCTTGTGGTGGAAAAGGACTCGGCGCCTCAGAAGCCTGTGGGTATCTGAGTAGCTTGGCCCTGTGTTGAAAGAATTTCTCATTTTTTACCAACATGTGCCACAGAATGCATCTCCTCCTGAGGTGACCACAGTGTGCTGAAGGATGTGACAGTCTTGGTGGCTCAAGTTAGAAAATGTATTTCCTGAGTTTGCATTGGAAGCACTGTGGCACAGCCTAGAGATAAAGTCCCCTACAGGAAGTAAAACCTACAGAAAAACACAAATCCATAAACCAGAACACTTGGGGATGGAATTTCTACCTAATGAAAAGCTCTGTGTGGTTTAGAGTTCAGCTGTGTGACATGTATATGCTTCTATCCTCAGCTGGGAGTCACTTTGACATGGGAAAAGTGGACTTTAAAGAAAATCTCTTACTTTGCTATTCATTTTCCAAAACTCTTGCAAGGCTCTAGTTCTTCCATCTAAATAGCAATGGTCATTGTCAAGCCAGTTTGCTCTCATTTACAGTTTTGCCTTTAGTATTGAGAGTATCTTCCTGTTAAAAACAGGGCATGTTTAATAAGCTTCTGCTATCATTTCAGCCTTGAAATTCTACTCTTGTGGCAAAGTGAAAGAGGTAGGGGCCAGCACTGTTCAGATGAAAGAAATATCCCTTTGTGCTATCCTTGTTTTGGAAGTGTCTGTTCTCGCCACTGGGGTCTGAGTACCTAGAGGGAAGAGATATTGATAGTCTTCTGTCTCCCCAGGACCCCACCCAGCCCCCAACATGTATTGTCCCTCATTTGGTAAAAGAGGGGGCATATGTATGACCTGTCCCGCCCAGGTTCCCATTGACAGGACCATCAGCAGCCCATCTTGGCAGTTGTGGTGTTGTTGACTCCCTCCCTGAATGTCTTCTTCTGAGGTATAGGGAAAGGGAGCTCAGTCCTGAATCTCTACCATGAAGTTAGGTTTATAAGCACACAAATCATTAACATTTTCCAGGTCTTGCTTTTTCAAGCATCTGGGATTTGAGCCTGTGGCTCAGTGGCTCCTGATAATATTAAGGCAGATTCTCCATCACCCTCATCATTAGAAGCCCAGTTCTACCTGTCTCCATCAAGTAGGCTGTTGCTTTGCTGGATTTGCTAGGCTACAGTCCCTGGCTTTTCTTTTTCTAGACATGGTGGCTTCAATTTAGGCACAGAATTATCAAGTGGTGCTGAGTTCCAGCTTCATGATCTCCCTGTCTAACTCCTGCTAGGCACACTTCACAGGGAAGCACAGAGCTAAAAGCTTTTACAGTCAGACTTCTGTTTTAATAACTGAGCATAAATATGAAAGGTTATTAATTTAAGCCCCCAAAGAAAACTACTTTTAATTAGAATGTGCATCTTAGAGAAATAAAATGGAGGTACAGTAAGGTACCTTTGCCAAGTCTTGTTTGTCACAGCTTGCTAACCTGCTCTGTTGTAATTAGGAAGATGGTCTTGCTTTTCCCCCTGGTTCCTCTGTTCTCACCTAAATGATGAAACCTGTCTCCACCTCTCCTTAACCCTTCATGTCTATTCAAGCAGATAGGCTTCCCTGTGCTTCTCAGACTTTAACGGACTCATGAATCACCTGCAGGTCTTGTTAAAATGCAGATTCTGGTCTTAATGTCTGCCAGAATACAATTTATAATGCCTTATGGGCTCCATTAAACTTTTTAAAAACTTTTTTAAAAACAATGCAGATTCTGCTCCAGCAGGTGTGGGGGCCCTCCATTGTGCTTTTCTGACCAGCACCTGGTGATATTTTGAGTAGGGAAGGACTGTAATACCTCATCGGTGATTCTCAGACGCTGTTGAATAAAGGACTCACCGGGAAGCAGGAGGCAGGTAAAAATTCCAATTCCTGGGCCTTTCTTCCGAAATTCCAACTCAGTAGGCTTGCCTCAGGGCCTAAGTGATCCTGAGCCCAGAGATCTGTCAACAAACAGGAAAACAAATGCCTCCTGAGGCCACTTGCCGTTTCTTCTCTCCCTTACTCTCCCATCTTGGTTCTGCAGCCATGGATAGTCATGTCACCTCTCTGAACTTCTTTTTTCTTTTCTTTTGTTTTTGTTTGCTTGTTTTTGTCCAGAAAAACAAAAAACAGTAGGACTCTCCAATCCCCATTGTGGAGATTAGAGAGAGAAATATAAAGTGCCTGGTGCAGCTCAGGCCGCCATATGCACTTGGTAAATGGAAGCTGTTAATATTCCCTGCCTTCCTCTTTCTCCTTCCACTTTCTCTTGCTGCCTTCCTGACCTGTCTGTCTTCCTTCAAGCTACAGTGATTGTTTAATGAACACTGGGGTTTTTTTCTTTAATACAAAAACAGACTGATTCTGATGTTGCTATTAATCCCTCTTTCCCCAAGAGTCCCTGCCATTGAGACTCAGCTGTCTGTGATCATTACCTGTGAGCTGTGAGTTGTAATTTGTCTTGGCAGGTTAATTAAAAGTTTAGGTCTTGTTTTAGTGAAGTCATTATGGTCCCAAAATACAATTGTAACTCTCGAGTTTGCTTAACTCACAAATTGGAATATGACCCTCCCTTCGTTACATGTCAAAATGCAGATCAAGACTTTAAAAAGATCTGAGATGTCAGAATCCAGAGTATTTATGTCTGTTTGTAATTAGGTAACAGGAGAAATAGTTGTGTTTAATTTAATGAATGGTTGTATTGTATATGTTTTTGCTTTTCCCTTCATTTAATGCAATCCAGCTGATGATTTTAAATTAAACGAGTTTATCTCTTGCCTTGAAAAAAATCTAACAGCACTTTACAAACTGCATACACAAATAGATCCACACAGAGACCTGATGTTGACAGAGCTCCCACTGACCTGGATTCATGCACACACAGAGAATTTAGTTGACTCCCCCAAAGTTAAGAGCAAAGCTAGGATGGAAACTTGGACTTCAAGTCCCACAAGGCCCCCACTATGCCACAGTGTATCATTATTTCTCATGGCTACTATTAAATATTTTATTCCTGTTTGTATTATATGGAACATAATTTTTCCCTTGTTAACTTGCCTCCAGTTATAAGTAACCGTCTTGCATAAAGCCAGGAAATCTTGAGAAGTCATTAAAAAGACCATGCAGAAAATCTCACAGCATCCAAAACTTTAAAAATAAAAATACCTTTGTATGAATTTCTTGCTACCTCAAGACCAAACAAGTTAGCATTGCAATATTTTGGGTCTCCAGATAACATCAATACCTTTGTATGAATTGCTTGCTACCCCAAGATCTAACAAGTTAGCATTGCAGTATCTTGGGTCTTCAGATAGCATCTTATCTTTTTCCTTTGCTTGATGCTGAAGCATAAAAGGACAGATCAACCTGACATTGCAGCAACGTGAGCAAAGCTGGAAAATAACAGGGGTGACCTACAGTGGATTTAGAGACCCAAAGAAGAGAAATGAGAATCATTGTTAGAAAACATAGAAACTGAGAGTTTTTATGAGAAACATGCTCTGGTCTTCCTGGTACTAATTGAAAAGAAGATCAGCCCCTGGAAATCAATCTCTTCTGTGTCCAAGAACTAGAAGCAGATTTAGCTCTTTCATTCCTACGTTTTCATCCTTCCTTACTCCTTTCAGTCCATTATCCAACATATATTGTATCCTTGCCCTTTTCCTAGCTGAGGATACAGGGAGGGTATGGCATGGTTCCCAGCAAAAGTAGCTGGAAGTCTAGTTTGAGGGAGATGAAAACTTTATACAGTAAATGCTTCTAAGTCAAGGAAAAGAGCAAGAAAGGCTACTCCTGGAGCCACTGGTAAGAGTGCCGGGAAGGTTGCAGGAAAAGAGAGGCTTGTCCAGCTGGGTCAGGGAGGGCTGTCTGGATGAAGTAACATTTGATCTCGACCTAAGAACGCCATTCCAATGGTAGGCATGGCAGGAGGAGAATGTAGGTGGGCAGAACATGAACAGCTGGCTATGAGCAGCCAGCAGTTCTGTTTGACTACAGTGCAGGATACCCTGAAGGTGAAAAGTGAGTTGTCAAGGAGACCTTGAGTACCACCCTAAGCAAAAAAGTTCATTCTGTAAGTTTTGGGTGTTATAACAAGCATGTAAACAGCAGGAAATGACCAGAACCAGGGAGTTTATCTTCTGAGGCCCAGAACAGGAGACCATTTATTTATGTAGTCAAAGGAGGTTCTGGGATTGAGCTTTGTGATTTCATGGAGGGAAGAAAAAAAAGAGGTAAGGAGTTGAGAAGAAGGAATCGGGGAGGACAGAAGGACTCACTCGAGAGTCATGCTTTCCACTGGTTTCCCCTGCAGTTGTTCCTCTTTGCTCCTAGGTATGCCTTGATACTTGCACCTAAGTTTTCATCCTCCAAGTATCTTCAAAAATAGGTACTTCATGATTTTTCCAAAGACTACTAGACTGTGCTGTTTCTTTATTTCCCTGTTTTGATTGAAACAGCCTCTGAGTGCATTTGTAAAAATCTACAGAGAAAAATTGTTGAGATTATATGCTGTAACTTGTGTAAAAGCAAGAAACTAAGAAAAATGATTGGGAGTGATTTTTAATTTTTTAATAAACCCCTTCCTCACTGTTTCCATCTGCCTTCCCTTTGCATCATGCCACAAGTAGAAACACAGCAATGAAGAATCAAGATCTCTCGGTGATAAATTAGCTTTCTTGTAAGTGACATTGGCGGCACTTTGTGAAATGTCTAATGGAAACACTTCTTTGGCAAACTGCCCTGTGAATTCACCTCTCCCTGATACAGTGATTTATTGGGAGCAATCTGGTATAAGTGGAATGAAATCGTAGGCTGAGGGAGAGTTCAAGTCAGTGCATTGGAGACAGGCCGTGGCCAAAAAACTATTCAGAGGAAGAGAGCTAGGAATATCAGAGCCTCACATCTCCAGACTTGAAAACTAGCCTGGCTGGCTGGCAGCTGTCCCTGCTCACTGAAGAGCAGGGTCCTCACTGGCCTCTCCTTTTACTACCTTTGGTGTCATATCTGGGATGGCTGAACCTGCTGAGTTCTCTACCTGGAACCTCAAGAGCAGGGAAGAAGAAAAGACAGCCCAAGGACACCATGGTACCCAGCAATCAAAGTTTATCTCCCTGTGGGAAGTATTTATAAATGTGTTTAGCATGTGAAAAACCAAAGTCCTCACTAAAGTGGTATTTCAGTGAAGTTTTGATGTCCTCTTACATACTCTCAGTCCAGGGCATGTCCATCCAGGGCCAGGTCAGTAGTGCATGAAAAATAGGCTCTCTCCGCCTGTCCTCTGCCATCCTTGCTCTGGGCTATTTTTTTGCTACCTCATGGTCATAAGATGGCTGCTACACCTCCAGAACTCATCTGTGCATCAAAGGGAAGGATGCAGGAAAGCAGACTTTTTCCTAAACCATTCAGCATACATTTCTTAAGCAAAGTCATGTCACTTAGACACTCAGAGGTATAAAGAAAATATTTTTTAGCTTGCCTCATGGACACTCAAATAAAAAATTAGGGTTCCATCAGGGAAAAGGGAAATGAATATGGGGTAGAGAACCAGGAATGTCTGTAGACTTCATCAGGACTGCTCAGTTCAAGTGCCAACTCAGGGCCTTCTTCCTGGGAGCAGGACTGTGGTCTGGGCATTGGGTACAACCTGAGACACACATGGGGCTCGCCCTTGAAGTTCTCACAGACTAGTGCTTAGGGGAAGTGCAGCTGAGACAAAGGAGAAGTGGCCCATGCAACTGAGGAGAAGGGAAAACGCCTTAGTTCCATCTCTTTCTCACCGAAGGAACCAAGGACTTTTGTCAGTAAGCCTTGTAGGCCCTTGCATGCAGCTATTTGTGGACAGGCAAAAAGGGCAAATCCAGAGCAGTAGACAATAGGTTGCAGCAGACCTAGATACTGTTTGCTTATTTATTCATTCAAGCAGTGTTTATTAACTGCCTTTCGTGTGTCATGCCCTGAGCAACCATTCAGGGTTAGTGGTATATAAAATGACCATGCTTCCTGCCCTCGTGGTATTTATAGACATGTTTGAGACAGGTTGAGATGGGTTCTCAAATTTAAATACAGTCATCAAATCTATGTATATACATAAAATTCCATGATCATAACTGGTCAACATACACTGTGGTAAATGAAGATGAGGGCATTCTAGGGAAGCCACCTGCAGGCTAACCTTGGTTACTGGGCGAGGTGTAGACTAAGTGTTGTTCAGATGACAGTTGGAAGAAAAATGCACCAAGGAGATAGAGGAGCATATGCAAAAGACCAAGGATAGGAGAGACGTGGGATTGTCCCAGGAAATTTAAGTTCATCACTTTGTGGAGTGTGGGCATCAAAAGGCTGAATACATCAAGGAGGGCTGGAAAAGTGACCAGGAGTTGAGCTCTATGGTCCTTAATGTGGTATGTGAAGATTCCTCTGAGGTAATAGGGAGCTATATGGGACTTTGGGTCACTTAATCTGATGCACATAGTTAAAAGTCAGCTGCAATTGTGTGTGTGTGTATATAAATATGTATAACATTATATATACAGAATATATATTCTATATATAGAGACTATATATAGAATATATATAGGCAAGGGAAGACACATGTAGAGATCAACCTTAGAGAAAAATAAGGGCAATGGTTAGAGAGGCTGCAGGAATTGGTCATTCATTGGGATGCCATCCACACCCTTTGTGGGAGCAGTTTCTATCTGTGGTGCAGTGAAGCAGGGTCACCGAGAGTTCAGAAGTGAGCAAGAGGCAAAGAGTGGAAATAGCTCCTTTTCTCAACAGAGCAGACAAGGAGACAGATGGGCGTAACCTGAGGAGGAGGAGGCAGGTTCAAGGAAAGGCTTATATAAGGTGGGGAGCCTTGAAAATTTTTGTCAGCAATGGGAAAGAAGCCAGGGGAGAAGACTGGGGACCCGGGAAAGAGGGGAGATGATTAATGTGAGGTAGTGGGAAGCACAGCCAAGAGTGGAGGCAGGAGGATGAGCACCAGGAGGGGAGGAGAATGAAGGAGAAGGTAGTGCAGACGAGGGAAGAGCAGCCTTGGTGGTGCAAGAACCAGGACCTGGGATGAGTCCACTTGACCACATGATCCTTACAAGGAAGCCCCTAGTTCCTGAACTCTGTGTGTTTCCTTCTGCGTATAGGCAGTATCAGTGCAGCACTGAGTCAAATACTGTGCAACTTAACAACAGGGAGGGGCAACATGGCTTAGTGGTTACAAAATGGATTTGAAGCTAAGTGGCCAAGTTTGTATGCAGACTCTGCCACTTATTAGCAGTGTGACCTTGGGCAAGATAGAAACCCATGAGTGCTTAAGTTTCCTCATCTGAAAAGTGGTAATGATGTTAGTAGTACTTACCAAATAGGATTTTTATGAAGATAAAATGAGTTGATATTTTTAAAACACTGAGAATAGCACACGTGTATTAATCAGCTTTTCCCATTGCTGAGACACAATACTTGACACATACAACTTAAAGGAGGAAAGGTTTAATTTAGCTCATGGTTTCAGGAGATTCAGTTCATGGTTGGCAGGCTCCAAGGCAGAACCTCATGGCAAAAGAGTGTCACCAAGCAAAGCTGCTTAGTTTATGGTGGCCAGGAATCAGAGCAAGAGAACGGTGCCAGAGAAGAATGGACAAGGAAACTTACATAGCAGCCAAGGCCATGCCTTCATGACCCAAAACCCACAGCCCACATCCAGACATGCCCAGGAACATGTGCCTTACTAATCTGCTAGACAGGCATTCCTTCATCCAATGAAGTTGAAATACTAGTATTAATGGTCACAACCTGGTATATAATAGGTGTTATGTAAGTGTTTGCTGCTATTATTGGCAATGATAGTCACTAGTGTTTGTGAGTGCTTACCAGGTCCCAAGAGGTATGAAGTGCTATTCAGGTATCACCTAGCATAAAGTTTGTAACAGTCCCAGAGAGGCAAAAATAGATGTTATTTCCTGTAAAAAGATGAAGAAATAAAGTTCAGAGAAATTGACAAGCTGGCCCACAGTTGCTCACCAAATAAAAGCAGAGACGGGATTTGAATCTAGGCCCATCCAGCCAAAGACTCCCTGCTGCATCTTCACTGACCTCTGTGCCTGGGCCCCTCCCCAGTCAGTACCCACTCCATTGTTCCCCAAGGTTCCCTTTGCCACTGCAGTGAGAGATGTTCTGGCTGCGCCCTAAGGACAGTGCAGGGTGAGCTTCGTCACTTGCTGATACCTCTCTTGGCCAACAAGTCTGTGCCTAGGATCGCTGCTTATGGAAAGGACTCCTTCAAAGTCAAGCCAGGGTTTAGTAATGGCAAATTTGACAGAGGTCTGAGCATGTCTCTTGCTGCTTAAACAGAGCAGAAGGCCTTCTATGGAAATGACAGGACAATGAGTGTTATATGAAGGGTTATAAAAAAGTTTAAGCCAGAACCCTGTGAACATCTGGTTTTAGTTTGAGTAGCTGCTTGTTCTGCCTTTATCTGAGTACACTCATGTCCTGGGCTAATGGAAGCACAGTTTGTTTCAGTCCTGGTTCATATTACATGTCAGCCTGACTTCTTATTTTCATTTATGTCAGAGGTCAAATAGTTTGTGCAGGGTGCAAGAGATGGACTGTACATTTTGGAAAAGTGAGAGAACTGTACACACTAAAACAGGAAAGTCAGGGTGGCATCTTTCTTAGAATTTGCATGCTGTCAAGGCTATAGTGTGAGGTGTTCCTTGGGGTGCTGTTTGTATTGCCATGACCTCTTTCTTTTAAGTGGCGGAGGAAAAAGGTGAAATCTGTTGAGCTTTTCATAGGTGCCAAGTACTACACTAAGTACAATAGACATACATTAAGTCCTTTTAATTCCTTTGTTTTGTTTTATTTTTTGGTCCTGGGAATCAAACTCAGGACCTTGCGCTTGCAAGGCAGGCACGGTGCCACTGAGCTCCAGCTCCAGCCCTCGTCCTTTTAATTCTTATAACTAGCTGTGCAGTCAGAGCTGTTACCTGCATTTTCTAGTAAAGGAAGGGAGCCATACAGAAGGTCAGACCCAGGCAGAACTTGGATCCAAATTCAGATATATGTGGTTCAGATATATGTAGGATTTATTTCACAAGCTCTTAATACTTTTAGAATGTGTTATGCACTGTGCTAAGATATGTCTTTTGTGCCCAGAAAGTGATGCAGACACCTCTGATGATGATTCTGAGTCATAAAATATTGAAAATAAGGCACAAAAAAAGAAACAGCAGAAAACATTGATTCCTAGTCAAAAGCCAGGATTATGCTTCCTGGTTAAATATTGGAAGGATTCTTTTAAAAATCACTAATAAAAGAAAGAGTATCCATTGGTTGGTATTATTTTAGAAGCCTTGGCCAACATAAGACTAAACAGAAAGAAGAGATTGAGACAGTTATTATTTTTGTGAAGGATGTGTTTGTATTCCTAGACAACACAAGGACACTAATTGAAAAGCTATATTGCTTAATAAGAATTCAGAGCTTGTACCTAGGGATACAAGATAGCTTTTCAAAAGTCAATAGATTTCCCATATATATGAAAAACCAATTATGAAATATACTGAACACTGTCTCAGTCAAGGAAATTAATAAAAATTAAAATATCATCTTAATGAGAAGTATGTGTGACCTGTGTGACAAAAACTGCAAAATTTTATTGAAAGGTATAAAGTAGGACATGAATAATTAGGAAGTGTAACATGTTCCTAGATGAGAAGGTGAACTACTCTAAATATGTCGATTATTGGTGTAATGGAATGCCAAACAGAATCCCAAAGGGAATTAAAGAGATTTGATTGAATGATTTAAGACTTCATCTGGAATAATAAACAGATAAAAGCACAGAAATAAATTCAAAAAGGAAGAATAATGAAAGTATTTGTCATTAAAGATCTTAACATGTCATAAATCTATAATAATTAAAGGAGAATAGGAGTCAAGCAGATTAATGGCATAACATTGTCTAGAAATTTACCAATTATAGCAAAAATGTAGCATTTGAAAAAGAAGGAATGGAGAAATGAATTGAGAAGGCTTGATCAATAAATATTATTGGAATAAACTGGAAAAACATCAGCTTAAACGAGAGGCAGCAAAAGTGGCTTCCAATGAGACAGATGTGGCTGCTAGACACCAAAAAGGTTTTATTAACCTGCAGTGTTGGCCCACTATTTGGGTGGTTCCCCTAAAACTAGATTTTTTTGCTTGATTTTTTTCTTTTAAAAAATAGAAGAACAAAATTCTTCCAGGAACAAGCCCCAGTACAGTAATTTACCAATCTCTACCTTACCTTTCGTACCTGGGCTTCTTCACCCACTGGCTTACCGGCCTGGGCCCTAGAGGAATCTGAGTTTTCAGCTTCTGACTCAGACTTCACCTCATACCATATGCCAAAATAAATTCCAGATGGACTAAAGAGGTAAATAGTTAAAAGTCAAACTGAAGGAAGGTAAAACTCAATATTCCATGTCTCTGGCTTTTACCAGACTTTTAAGCTTTAAAATCATTGAAAAAATCACAAAGAAAAAGACTGACAATTGTTTACATAAATATTTGAAATTTCCATACATCTTATAAAATAAAAGAAAAATAGTAGGTAGGAAAAATACAGAAAATAAGGAAACCAAGGGTTTATATACATATTATATTAAAGCTCATATGCTGTGGGGAATAAAAGCATTGTGATCTTATAGGCAAATGGTTAAAACTTGTGTATAGAAAGCTTCCAAAAATATGTGACATGATATGAAATATGAAATATGTTTAACCTCACTAGCAGTTGAATCAACTAAAATAATGGTGCATCACCTTTTTTCACCTAGTAAGTTAGAATCCAAGTTAATTCCAGATCCCATTGGAGACTTTCATCGTCTGTACCTGTTCATGTCACTAGGAGCTTTGTGAATCAGTACAACCCTCTGGGAAAGCCATTTGGCATTTTGTATTGAACCATAAACATGCTCCGCTTCAGAGAGTCTCTTATAAAGAAATAAACCAATATCTAGACAAAGTTGCATGCTTATCATAGCATTGTTTATAGTCGTGAAAAGTGGAAGACAATCTCAATGTCTAATAATAAGAAACCATTCAGGTAAATCATGGAATATCCACTTAATGAATACTACATGGCCACTAATAATTATTGGGAAAAGTCTGAAACATGAGGAAATGCTTACAATTTTCAGTCTCAGAAATAAGACAAGAAAATTGTATTTATGATATAAACACATTCATTAATAACAATGTAATTTGCCTGATCCACATAGTTTAGAGAGAGAGAGTTTGGACTTGAACTCAAATCTGTCAGCTCTAAGACCACTGCTTTTTTCTTCTTTACTGCTGCAGGCTGTGGATCAGGATCAGGTTTGTCCAGCTGACCAAGGGAGGCAGACACTTTTGTTAGCTTGGGTAAATGCTTCAGATATCCTCACCGATCGGGGATATAAAAGATGGAACTTTTGTCAACTTTATACCTCTAAGATGTCAGATTTTATAAGTTTCCTCTTCTCCTATTTGGCACAGGTGGGCAAATCTAAGGGACCAGAAAAAGATTTGTGCCTTCGTTGATGAAGAATTGTTTCTTGGGCTATCACACACTTGTATGTGCACACATATTTTAGATATTTTCCTTGTTGTGTTTGTCAGAGAATTGCATTAAATTAAGGCTTTGGTGCCTGAAGCACATCCTACTTCTACACCAGCCTTGCTGGAGGTGAAAGAAAAGACCCTAGGTGGTCTCTGGAGCTGGAACACCTAGTGTTAAAGAACACAGAGAATGCTTACTGGGGATTCACATTAAGAAAGGCAGCATATTTTAAGGAATTCTGAGATTTGACAGCCTGAGCCTGCCGTTCTGTTTCCTGCGTCTCTCATGCCTAAAACAGGAGAATTTTCTGTGTAGCAGAGTTTACCATGACAGTAATAATCCCTTACATTCGGTAAGGCTTTTAGCTTGCTAAGCGCAGTGACAAGCAGTTTTTTTAATCTTCACAACCCAGTGAGGTAGGATGGCACTAGGATTATTGTACCTATTTCATAGACACAGCAGCTGAGGTTCAGAAATGTTAAGGCCCTTTACTGAAAGACTTTGATAGAGCCAGGATCACAGCTAGAATATGGACAAGGCTAGGTTCAAATGAGATGCTTTCATTCATTCATCCATTCAGCATTCATTCATTCATGTGATTTGGTCAACATACATTCATTCAATATGTTTCTCTTCACACTTCTTATGTGCCTTCATTCCATTCAGGCTGTGACTTCTGTTGTGAACAAGGCACACAGGTCCCCAGCCCAGAGGATCTCCAAGTCTATCCAGGGAGAAAGCTACTGATCACTAATGTGATGTGGGGAGTTGTAGAGCGACAGTGTGGGACCTGTGGATGTGTGATTCAGGGCTGCTAATCTAACTGGAGTGGCTGACCAAGAAAGTTTATTCTTATTAAATGACATCTAAGCTGAGACCTTTAAAAAATTGAGTAGGAGGTGAGTGACATGAGGTGAAAAGGGAAGTGGGTTTAGGTCAGTGCCTGAGGATGACCAACCTTTAATAGGTAGAGGGAGAGCCAGAGAAGAAGGATGAAGATAAGTGGGGAATTATCAGAACATGTGCTCTTTTAAAGCCCAGGTAAAAAAAAAAGGGCTTTAGGACACAAGGATAAGAAAATAGTGTCAAATGCTATTGATGGGAGCTTGTGGCTGTTGTAACTTTTATCTCCCACTTGACATCCTACTATAATGAGAATAATGGTTTAAAACAAATCAGGAATGAGCTCACGTGGACAAAAAGAATAAGAGACACAAGTGGGGCAAGTCTGAGGACAGCCTGGGAACTCAGACCGTCTCCAAAACAGGGCGGGGCCTCAATACAGTAACATGTTTTTATTAAAAAAATACATAATTGTATATATTAAACTTGGAATTTTATGTAAGAAAATAAAACGATCTGCTTTGGACGGTAGGAATAGTATTCGGACTTATTGCTTAGTTACAGTAACATGCGCACTGCTCAAGTGATGAAATTATTAAATTTGAGTGAGTAAATTTCTCAATTCTAAAAAAAAAAAAAAAAAAAGGAATAAGAGACAACAACCAGCAAAAGCTGTCCTTGGACTTTTGGGCATCAAAGTGGATGGAGTTGGCAGCCTGGGGAGGCTGAACCTGGAGCACCTGCTGTTGAGAAACCACAGAGAAGCAGGGCCCTGCAAAACCTCACGAGCAGAGCACCCAGGACAGCGAAGGAGGGTGAGGCACAGAGCTGAGAGTGTGGATGGATTTGCATCTGTGTGACAGAGAGGCAGCCACAGTCAGACCCTTACATCTCCTCACATCACACACAGACAAGCCACTCTGGCTCTCACCCCAGCAGAGGATTGGAAGCTTGTTCCTTAAAGATGTCAACCAGAAGGGCTCCAGATTCAGGGCACCAAGCGTGGGAGAGGCAGGAAAGAGTCATCATGCTGAGAACAGGAAATAAGTACACATTAAATTTTGAAAATGACATTTCTAGACCCCATTTTTTGACAGTCCAACATATATCTTCTCTCAGGAAGGAGATTAGAAAAGAATTCTTTGTGAGAACTAAAAGATCCTGTAGATAGTGCCTTTTTGGATTATCCACAAAATCCATGGGTCCCCATCCTACAGCGAGGGTCAGTGACTGGCACAGAGCTTTTTGGTATCTCACTCCTAAATGTGAACAAACAACAGAAGATTAGCAGACACTGGAGGAAATCTTCCAGTGAGTGAGAAAAAGCCAAAACAAATAGGAGAGAAAGCAAAATAAAAGGTGAAAGAAACAAAAATAATGTAGCAAGCAGAAGGAAGCTTCAAGGGAGAAAAAAAATAATCTATCAAGATATTAGAGAAAAATATCATTGTTTCTATAAAACAAGAACATATACACAGAGTGGAATAAATCAGAAGATAAGAAAGAATGCCTGAATATTAAACATAGTAAAGTTGAAATAAACTCTCCATCAATGGAGGAGGACATGCCAAAGATAAACAGAAGAATACAAATAAGAAAATCAAAGAATCAATTCAGCAGATCCAAAATCTTATTGTTTGGAGAGAACAGAGTAATAACACAATCATATTTCCCGTAGCTGAGAGCCATGGTTTTCCACATTACAAGTGGCCAGCACAGTTAATTTTTAAAAAATCACTCATCTTCCTAAAAGTTTCCAGGGGCAGAAGATATTACATGCAAAGAGAATACAGATGCCTGCAGATTTATCAATAGCAATGAGAAGCAGGAAGACAAAAAAAAGTGGAAGGAAGATTATTTTCAGTTTTTAAGATGATAACACAAATTATCAATCAAGTCTAAAAGCAAAATGAAGGTACCAGTATTTCCAGCCATGCAAAAGTCCTTAAATCATACTTCCTATTTACCTTTTCTCAGAAAGCTACTGGCAAACACTCCACCAAAATAGTAAAGTAATCCAAGAAGGAGGGTCCAGAAAAGAAGGAATTCAAGAAAGAGGGAGGTGAGGAGATAGTGGGTGCATAGTAGTTGGCCCAGCAACCAACCCAACCAGACTGAAGCAGGGCTGGGGGCTCCAGCAGAAAGCCCCAGGCTTGGATCAAACAGATTACCTGGTATGTTTGGTATGATATAGAAAATCCTGTTTTTGAGGAATTTTCTAGTTCTCTTGAAGTTTGAGTAGAATTATTAACAGCAACACAGAAATTTAGTAAAAATTATGTTTTCCATTAAATTATACTGGACAGCAGTAGTAGATGATGTAATGGACGGAAGTAATAAATAACTCTAAATATCAGTGAAGAAAAAATCTGTGTATAATCACATTGCTTAGAAATATGGACACCTATTTACAATTATTTGAAAACTTTTCTCTTTACAGTCGTACAATAAGTGATATGCATTCAGCACAAACTGTTCTATGCAATTTGAATGTAACAATATGCAATGTGTCAAACCAATACTCTATCTATAATGTGCCATGTTGCTAAGCTGTGATGTTACTAAGCTAGATTAAGTGTATTAAATGCATTTTCAACTTGTGATGGATTAATCGAGATGTTACCCCATGGTACGTAGAGGAGCATCTGTGCTGAAATAAATTCTAGAAGAGTACAGTGGCACACAGCTTGGGGAAGTAGGGCAGGGAACTACTGTTTTTCACTGTGTTACAGTATTTTTGACTTCTTATTGAACTATGTACATAATATTATTTTTGTATGGGGTAAGACATTTTACTGCCCACAAAGGTCAAGAAACAAAGATATGGAAAGTATCTACTGAAAGTAGCAATAGGGACTTCAGGGAGAACAAATGGGGCCCTGCTCCATCCCCTCACTGAGCCCAGCCTGAATGGCTTATTTGAAGAAAGATCTACACCTAGCCTTCCTCCCAAGTAGGCATGTATTTATTTCCTCCCAGTAAGGGTCCATGCTACTCAGCCTTCTTTATGCAGAACAATCCAAGCTCAAGACACTGTGGTGACTGAAGCAGGCAGACCATCTAGAGGCTTCCTATGTCTATGGTAATTGTTCAGAGGATATGTTCTGGACTGGAGTACCTAGGTTCAAATTCCTTCTCACCTCTTGTTAGCTATGTTATCATGGAAATGTTTCATTGGCCACTATAACAAATAGGAAAATGGGAGTAGTCATAGTCCTTGTAATGAGGATTATGTGATTTAATACACTCCAAGCATTCAGACCAGGCTCCACCCTATGTGTGCAGCAGATGTCAGTACGATTATTTTCCCAAAGTCCTCCTTCATATGTGTTTTCATATAGTTATGAAAGTCACACAGTTGTCTAAATATAGATTTTACTTTTTTATGCACAACTCTTATTAATTCTGATTAAAATCAAATCAATTAAAAAACCTATGTATTAGAGATTATACGCATACATACACAGAGCACCGTGCTGATCCCTGGAGGAAGAAAGGCAGTACCACTCAGAGGTAGTAGTCTTTTAAGAGCATCTCACAGCCCCACTGGTAGCATTGAAGGCAGCTAGCACTGTTGTGTAAGGTGAATTGCAGCAGAATTTTGAGCAGGCCAACAGTGAGGGTCAGCATAGCCTAGGATAAACAAAGAGGCATGGGAGGATTTGGTTACAAAGAAAGGAAACCATGGAATAAAAACTGGGGAAGACAGGAAGCTGCTGGATGGCAGGTGTGGGGCTGGGAATGAGAAGAGTGGGATCGCATCCTAGTTCTGCAGCCACCTAGCTTTCAGCCCTTGGGAATGTTCATTATCCTCCCTGAGCCTCAGAAGGATTGAACGAGTCACTGCAGTACACAGACCTTCTGCCTGACATGCAGTAGGTTCTCATTTTGTTTTACTGCAGTTGTACTTTTAGTCTTAATGCCAAAGCAGAGGGATTTTGACTAGATGACGTTCTGAATGAAGTTTTAGGGAGAGTCCTAGGCCCAGTCCTGTGCTCCCAGCCAGCCTAATCATGGTTGGTCTCAAAGAGCTGTTCTTTGAGAACCATGTACAACAGTCGGCAGTTTGATTTACCTTCCAGCTATGGGAAATATAAAGGTCCTTCCAGCTATGGGAACTCTCTTTTGTCCCTCTTTATTGGTATCTGCCAGCTGACTGCCCTTTCTAGCCTTAATTCTGCTGCTCATCCCACATTCCAGCCCTGCCGTATAACATGCACTTCTGGAAAGATTGTTCTTTTTTGCAAGAATTCCCTGTGCCTCTGTGCTCAGAAACTTTGCCTAGACTCCAGGGCTGAGCTACAGACCTCACTGGACTTCCCTGGAGATTCTCTCCTCCTCTGTGCTTAACCCTTTCATTCATTGTAGGCGCTTACTGAAATTTGGCCCCTCTGAAAGTATGAGAGCAGAGGTAAGAGGCTGAGTCTTCCTTATATCTCAGCTGACTGTTTACCAAGCATTTGCTCCTTGCCTGGCCATGAACTGGACTCTGGGGCTTCAGGTGGGGCTGAAAGGCCATCTTGGCCCTCCAGTCTGTGATGCAGTGGAAGAGGCTGCCATAGAGACAGTTGGCTGTGTGCAGATTCACCTGAGCTCTCAGGAAGATGGGGCAGTGTGCTAGGGAAGCCAGAGGAAGGAGCAAGGAGTCCCTTCATCCCTTGTACCTGGAACATAGTAGGTTTCTGGTAACTAGTTTGGGTGGCCTGACAGTTCTTGGCTCTGCAACTTTGAACAAGCTATTTAACTTCTCTAGGCCTCCATTTCCTCATCTGAAAAATGGGGACACTGACATCTCACTCATAATACTGTGATAAAGCATGAGATTAGTGCACTTATTGCAGTTTCCAGCACACACAATGTGGGACTCCAAATGTGATGGCTATTAATATTGCTATCTCATTGCTTTATTATTAAAATTTGAACTGGATCTGCACTAGAAATCAGTGAAGCACAGATGGGAAGAGAGGCCAAATATTCCAGCCCTCCTTGGACCATCACAGGATGTTTTGGCAAGCGTCCTCCACCCAGGTCATTCTCTTAATTTGCTGTCCTGGTGGCTGAGTGTGAAGGTTGCGATTTCCCCAGAGTCTCAGGGGGAAGAAGGGTTCCATTCACCCATTGTTAATTAAGTTGTTCCTCTCAAGCCTCCAGAAAGTCAGAGGCTGTGCTAGCAAACTATCAGAGGACCAAAGCAGCAGTCACCTCAGGCCTGACTTCTATGGAGGGGACAGGCACTTGCATCCTCAGGAATCCTGGCTGGCTGCCAGGAATGGCAGGCAGACTGCAGCTGCAGTTTGCAGCGGCTGTCACATGCAGATATACCCCGTGTACAGGACAGGGCTCAGGATCAAGGTGCTCAGCAGGGAGGAGTCTGTTCCCTGGCAGGGTGCTGTTCCATTTTCCCTGCTTTCTCATACATCCTTTAGAAACCTCAAGATCCAGCAAGTCCAGCACCACCACCACCCCCTATAACCTTCAATTGAAGCAAATAGTGAGCAGGTCACAGGTCTGGTGGCTTCTCCTGTGTGCATGTTCTACATGGCTACTGTGCCCCACACACTCCCTGAAGATGGATAGGACCCAGTCCTCAGAATAGTCTTTCTTGTCATGGGTGATCAGGGTGAGCAGTAACAGGGGAAGGAAGTCAGGTATTAGCCAATATAAAAAGAATTCATGACAAAGGCACCTGGGCAGTTCCAAGGATTGGGCTTAAACCCTTAACACTCGTCTTTCATGGAAAGGAGAAGTATTATCAGTGAGGGGGTGAGGTGTAAGGAAGAGAATTCAGCATCCCCAGTACCTGCATGAGCCCTTCCTGGTAGAGTACAAACATGATCTCACAGGGACTCAACTGTGTCTTAGAATCAGCCAGTACTGTGTGGGAATGGTATTGGAGCACTGATTGCTGCTTTCCCAGGCTAGCAGTCAGGCTCCTTCTTACCCACTCCTAATAAAGTACCCACACCTGAATGCATGGTATTTTGGGAGCCCTGGAGGAGGAGGAGCAAGCAAAGGTCATCCAGGGCACAGCCCAAAGGGGGGGGTCCTTGACCCCAATCCACAGTATGTCTGCTGATACTGTAATATTAACTGGCAGTCAGGTGCTTTAACAGTGGAGGGACTTGCTCAAGGTTACACAGGAGGTGACAGAGTGGGACCAGCACCTCCAGGGTCTTGCTCTAAAGTCTGTGTTCTTTCTGTGAACCACACAGCCTGACATGGCATACCTACATGGCTTTGCTCTGTTTGGTTTGGTTTCCTTTTCCCTACCACTGACGAGACACTTACTGAAAGCCCCACTGAGTGCTTTACATACATTGTCCCATTTAACTGCCCAACCCCTCTGGAAAGTAGATGAGTGAGGAAATCAGAGTTCGGAGATGCTGAATGATCTGCCCAAGCTTGCACAGCTGGCGAGAGTCAGAGCTAGAAACCCAAATCCAGGCCTGTCTCATGACAGAGTCCACACTCAGCCTTGGACTTGAAGGTCCAGTTATGTAAAACTAAACATATCAGTGACAGGCTCTAGCTCTGAGGAACTGAAGGTTCAGAGTCAAAGACTGTACCAGTTAATCTTAATTGTCAACTCAACTGGATTAAGAGACTCCTGGACAGCTGATTGGATTATGAGGTGCTGTGACCATCAGTGGATTAATCCACTAATGTTGATAGCTGAATTTGTTCTTAGGAGGTAGGGCTCAGTTGGAGGAGGTGGGGTCTCTTGGGGTATGCCTTTGGAGGATAACTCTCTCAGGCACTCTTCCCCTGTGCTCTGCTTCCCAGTTGCATGAAGTAAGCAGCTTTGCTCCTCCATGCCTGGCCACTGTGCTGTTTCTGCCTTAGCACCTGTCTGCCATCAGCTGGAATCTCTGAAACCATAAGCCAAATTAAATCTGTCATCCTTTAAGTTATGTCAAGTATTTTGTCCCAAAAATGGGAAAACTGACATATAGGGACTAAGCAAAGAGAGGCGGGATTCCAACTGACCACACCTAGGCTGGCACTCACATACCAGCCAATTGGCAAGCAGGACCAAAGGCTTGGGTGGAAGGCTGGTCAGCCACAGGCTGTGGTCTAGTGCTTGAGGTGGCCCTTAGAGTCTTGACAGCTGAATGTAGGAGCCAAAATCCACTTTCAAACCTCTCTCTGGGTAGTGAGCAGACATTCCTGCTGCATGGACAGGCCAGCCTTTCATTGGTCAGCCATCCCCTTTAGGGAGGGCTAACATTTGTGCTATAACCCAGTCCAATGGTGGCTTAAAATCCTGCTACTGCTCAGGAGTCAGAAGTGGCCAGAAGGTTCCATAGACTTTTCACAGCAGTGACTATTTCTCCATTCCTTATAAGATATGTAGCTATCACTTTTGCCACTGGGCAGTTTCTGCCCAGAGACTGAGAGAGTGATCTGTCTAGGTGACTAGAGCAGCTATAAAATATTTAACTTGAACATATAATCACATTACCATGATCTCTAATAGGATTTGGTGTCAAGCAGAAGTCCAACTTGGCCTCTGGCCCATACATATAGACCCAAGTTATTACGTTGAGTGTTACCCAGTAGATAAGTATGAAAGAAATATTGTTCAAATCATTGTGTAACTGACCTACATGCATTATAATTATTGTAAAGAAAAATCCACCAGAACTGGGGAATTTATCCATCTTGCTAATCAATTTATTGTGTTATATCCTGATAGAAGTAATTCAAGTGTGTAATTCATAGAAGCCATCTTGGCAGCTCTTGCTAGAGAAAAGAATTGGGACCCTGTAAAATTTTATTACCACATGTTCCCCCAACACATGGTTCATGCTGTTTTGGAAAAAGAGATCCCAATACCATGTTCAGCTGATGGCAACAGGCCCAAAGGAGGAGAGGTGAAAGTGAAGCAGTAGGTCTATAAAAATGAAATTGACAAGAAGGAGGGATGGGAGGAAAGGAGGGAGAAAGAGAGGGAAAGAGGGAGGGAGGAAGGAAGACAGAAGATAGGAATCAGTCAATCCAGGCCCCAGAGAAGGAGCCTGGAAAAATTTATAAACATGAAATTCAAAAGAAGGACGAGAAAGAGAAAGGGAGGGAGTGAAGGGAGGGAAATCCAGGCCCTAGAGAAGGAGCTCGGCCTTAGGATTTGAGGCTGAACACAACAAGGGACATGAAATCAACCACACGTTGCCCTTTGTCATTTACTATTTACTGAGTGTTGCCTGAGCAGCTCTGCTAGACAAAGCAGTGTGCCAGTCACTGGGGTGGCACAGATAAAGAGACAGAACTGGAAATGGATGCTGGCTTTTGAGGAATTTGCTGTCTACTGGGGAAAACCAGTAATAGTCGTAAATAACTAGGTGACAAAGCAAAAGCAGTAGGTGATGAGAGAGAGAAGTAAATTGCCATTAGAAATCAGATGAGAGGGGCTGGGGATTTAGCTCAGTGGTGCCTCCGCCTGCTTCACAAGTGCAAGGTCCTGAGTTCAATCCCCGGTACTAAAAAAAAAGAAATCAGATGAGAGATATTTTGCTAGTAGAAATTGGAGCAAGCTTCACAAAAGAAGTAGTATTTAAATGGGGTCTGAGGGAGGGATAGGACTTGCACAGGTGGATAAGGGAAAAAACAGGATTGAAAGGGGAGGCTACAGGGATTGGGTGCATCCAGGAGGCTGGAAAGGGGGTGCAGGTCCAGGTGCGGGGCCGGAGCACAAAGGAGACTTTTGCAGCAAAGTAGTGTGCTTTTGTTTGCTCTGATTTTGGAGGGTTCAGGGATAGAATCCAAGGCCTCATGTACGCTGAGCACACACACTCCCACTGAGCAACAGCCCCACCTGCAGCCTGAAGACGTTAATATGGAAAGGGGAGCTAGAGCCTTAAGCTCCCAGTTCAGAAATGTGGACTCTCTCCTACCCAGTGTTTCCTAAAGTGTACTTGTCAAGATGATGTTAGATTATACAAAGACAGACTCTATTTCAAAAATTATGTATTTACATAATACTGAACTGGAAAAGATATAATTAGATATATCGAGTCATTGTTTCATAGTAATACTGCATTTCAGTTTTAAATAAATTTGCTTAAGAAAATAAATGATTCAAAAATGCAGAGTGGATAATAGGACAGCTGGTGTGTGAATGTGGCAGTAGCATAAAGGCAGCACTCAAGTAAGTGATGTGAGGCGGACCCTGCTCTAGGGCCTGGTGGCACATTGAAAGGTCCAGGCAGGTGACACCTGTGTAGGAAGTTGCAGAGGGCTTGTGGTGAGCCACAGGATTTGGGACCCCCCTGAATGAGATTGTCACCCTGCTGGATTTCCTAAGTTTTCCCCCCATAATAAAGATTTTTCTCTGAAATCCTCTTGTATTTAAAAACTCTGGCAATAATTCAAATTATCAAAAATGCTGTACAAACAAAAGTATCCACAGGAGTCCTATTTGTGATATCTACTCCAGATAAGGAACAGAGACTCAATTCCAGGACGACAGCTCTGCACACTCCAGACAGACTGACAGGGCAGGGCTGGAGACAGAGCCCACACAGAATGCTGATGCAGTGGTCCAGACCGGGGTGACATGTGCTGGACATTTCTGTTTCCTAAGCGAAGTCCAGGCCAATCTAGAAATTTAACTTATAGCTATATAGGTCATCTTTACATAGTTCCATGCATTTTCAGACCTAACCATGCTGACTTAACAGGAAGGTGAGGGGTACTTGATTTGTAAGCAGCTTCAAGTTGGGTGACTAGCCTGGATAAATGATCAGAGAGTAATTAGCAGGCTTTCCTCTACACACGTACACACCCCTCTTTGGAGCCTGTTTCTTTTCCAGCATTGTCTGTCATCGTGGAATCATTCAACACAAAGTGATGCTCATTAGACAGAACTCTCTAGCCGGCAGCTGAGATGAGCTTTTAAAAAACTGATTTCTCAAGCAATTTCTCCCAAAGACAGGTTTGACATGAAGTTGGCATGATGATTAGGAGGTCACTGTGTGAGAGCAGCAAAAATGATTATTCTGGATCTGGCTTTGGCTCCACCCCCATCCTGCCCAGAGCTGCTTTGCATTTCAAAAGGCTGCCTATTCTCTAAGAGCTATTCACTTGCTACCTCCTGGAAGACCCAGCCCTCCTCTTTGGAACTGGTCCACAAGTTCTTTTACATTTGTGTACAGTTGAGATCTTTCTGCTTCTTCTGGTTTGTCTTTATAGACTGTGTATAAAGTCCCAGTCTTTCTTCCAGATCAGTGGTTCTCAAAGTGGTATTTAGACCCAAAGCATCAACATCACCTGAGACCCTACCCCAGACCTATTAAATCAAAAATTCTGGGTGTAGCACCCAGCAATCTGAATTTTAACAAGCTTTCAGCTACTTGATATAAGCCAAAGTTTTAAAATCACTGTGATTATGCATGAGTAAACCAGTATTTCCTAAGAACCTTTTGTATATTAGATGCATCTATATGGCATTAGGTAAGTTTCTAATTTCACTGAGGAGGAAATTGATTTCCAGATAAAGTGACTTTCTCTAAGTCTCACCCTCAGAAAAAGCACAGTTGGAATTCAGACCCGACCTGCCTGACTCCAAAGACTGAAGCTTTCCCACTGCTCCTTGAGAATAAGGACTTGTTTGAATGAATGAATGATCAATGACTAAGTGAATCAGTAGTGTTGCCTTAAGTGTGATACAGTTGCATTTTGACTTTTGAATGCTGATCGGTAGACCTGTTTTAAAACCAGAATTTCAATGAACAAAACAAAAATAGGTACTAGTTAGAATTTTCTTGCCCTTTCAGCATCCTCTGTGTAGCCCTGACTCTATAACTGAATTGAGACTAGAGGCAAGAGTGGGATCAGCATGTTCTGAGTTTTTAATTGGGCTGGCAGTTGTGGGATAGTGGAAGAATCACTAGACTAGGGAGGAATAGAAGTCCAGGTTCAAATGCCAGCCCTACCACATATTAGCGGCATGGACTTGTGCAACTTCTCTGTGCCTTTGTGTCCTCGTCTCCAAAATGGGGAATTATAAATACCATCTTTTCTTTTATACACAAGACATGCATCCTTGTATCCTACATAAAGGAATATAGTCCTTTGTTTTTAAGTGTTAAATATGTCTATATATGGAAATCCTTTAAAGCCATGCCATTCTGTACTTGTCAGTTACCATCAAAGCCTGTAGACTGTCAGGTACAATGATCTTGTTGAGGTGCCAAGGTGAATGAATGTGCTAGTGTTCTTAAAGTTGCCAAGAGCAAAAACACACTCAGGTGACCTCAAGAATGAGCAGGTGGGCAATGAAGTAGTTTCAGAAAGAGCACTATGGTTTGGAACTAAGACGGGCACAGAGAAGCCTCTGGGAATCTGGGCAGTCTCCAAGGACCCCTTTCATTCTTATGTTTCGTGGGTTTCTTAAATTGACATATAATAATTGTATATCTGTGGGGGGTACATTACAATATATCAGTGCATGGATACAATGTGTAATGCTCAAATCTGAGTAATTGATACATCCATCACTCCAAGCATTTATCATTTCTTTGTGTTGGGAACAAAGTCCTCCCTACTAGCTATTTTGAAATATACAATTGATTGTTGTCAACTGTAGAATGTTAAAAGTTATTCCTCCTGTCCAATTGTCTCCTAGTGCCTGTGGATATGTTTTAGCTCAAACAGTAGAAAGCTGGACTAGTTCTAATTCGTCTAGAACCTCTATTCACCAGGCTATGTGCCAGCCCAGCATTCAGCCAATGAATGAACTTCCCTTGGTTCAGGTGCTTGTCCCAGTACATTCTTTTGAAAGCAATGACAAGATGGCATCATCTGGTCCACCTACACCTGCTGCTCAGGCACTGGGCAGAGCATTACTCCTCAGAAGCAGCTGTGAGCAAAAGATTGTGGGAAGAAAAGGCCTCTCCAAGCACTGAGCACTCACCTCTCCTCTGAAGGCCCTTGTGCTCTTGAATAGCATGGCACTTACCAGTCTTTAAAAGTGGTGGCCTCCCCACATATGCTCATGGGGTGAGGCAGGAACCACGCATGTAGCAGTCTCTGGGAAAGGCAGCAGAAGTAGAGCCAGCAGCTGCCCTGTGACATCATGAAAGCTGCTGCCAACAGCCCAAGGAAGAGAGGCCTAGCCCTTAGCCAGAGGCAACCAGTACGTACCACTCTGCAATGCTGTCCCTCTAGCCACCTCAGCCGCTTGCTTGAGGCACCTTTCATGGAGTCGATGACAGTGTCAGCCCCTAAATGAGCAGACTTATTTTTCCGACCTTGGGCCATAAACATATCAATGATTTTATGAGCTTTTTTGCCTATTTGTACAGTTTTCAAAGTACTAAAAACTTGGTCTGATTCAGTTGCTCACAGATGTGAAACTTAGATAGTTTCAGCCATCTACTTCTCTGGAATATCTCGTGAGCCACAGTAGAGCTCAGTAAATATTTGCTGAATAAATTTAATGAATGTGGTGGATGAAAGGCCTGAGACGAGAAGGGACTTGGCCAAGATCACCTAACTAGTTGACAACAGCTGTAGGATAAGAGCCCAGGTTTGTTGGCAACAGTGTAAACATATTCCACTTCACCATGGCTCATAGAGTCCTAAAATTTCAGGCTTGAAAGATACTGTACACTTTTAATCCTCCCTGAGAGATCCCCACCAGTCATTAGTGTCCCCTCTCTTTGAGTATATCTAGTGACTGACAAGTATGGCCTTGTAGATCACCTAGTCCATTCATTTAGTCCTTCCAATAACAAACATTCATTAAACACCTAGTTTTAGTCAAGTATGATACCCTTTCCTGAAGATGAATACCATATTTCCTACCTTCAAGAAGTTTATAATGTTTGTGCAGATACACACATATAAATAGAATGTAACCTCATGTAGTAAGTGATGTTCTGCTTTCTAGCAAAGTTCTTTCTCCTTTTGACCCAAATTTATTTCCCAAGGACTGTAGTCCCTATTCAATGGATGTAGGTCAGTCAGTCTATCAGGGCCACAAACTCTAATTCTCATTTCACATATTAGCCCTTCAGATATTTTTAAACAGTGGACATACTCCTTGAGGAACATTCCCAATCCTGTCAGAAGTTCTTTATTAGAATATGACTTCACCTTCACTTATTTTGCTGAGTGTTCTTCAGTGACCATGCTCTCTTTAGTTTATTAGCCTCTTACATGTGGCTCCCACATGTAAACTTCTGAACTCCAAATATGTTCTAAGAGTGCAATGTGGATTGAGCTTCTTAGCACAGTCTTCATTCTAAGTATTGTACATGTTAAAATATAGGACAAGGAAACAATAACTTTCTTGCTACCTAACTTCTCTTGAGCTGGATTATAGTGCCATGCTTCTCTGGTGCTTTCCTCCATTTCCCCATTGTGTTCCATGCTTAGTTATCAATACAACCAATGCCTTCGAGAATTTTGTGTTTGAGTTTGTGTATCTGCACTTACCACACTCTCTAGAGAACCAGATGTCGTGCCTGTCTTCAAGGAGCCCACATTCTTAGTGGTGAAATTTGGTTTTCCCCCAGAGAAATAATTAACAAAGAACCAAGACTGAGTATAATCAGAGCAACAATCTTTTCCCTAGTCTGCTCTTCAGAACTGCTCTTAATAGTGGTTGGTAGACTTCTGGGTGTGATTGAAAACAGATCTCCCAGTTCAAATGCCAATGCAGAACTGGCTTCAAGCCCAGGCTGTCATGGGCTTTGTCAAATTTTTGTCACTGCATTGACCTAGATGGTTGCAGACTGAAGAGCTTTGACTTCTATCATCTGCAGAGAAAGCTGGGATACCTATGGGGACTGACACCTCTCTGGCCATGGAACAGCTTTCCAGTATCTGGCGCCTGCCCAGTGCCAATCTAGAGTGCACAGAGAGGAAAATTCTTTCAGATATTGGCATAAGTTTGCCTGTGCTGGAGCTTCGGGGAAACTACAGGTTTAATTTGCTTTGACAGTTCTTTGCCTCCAGAGAGAAAATTTAGCCAAACACCCTGCCCCCATCACATGCAGGAACTTTGCTTGTTTGCTTTCCCGTTTTTACCACAGGGAGTTTCTATGTCTTTTGCATGTATATATGTGTATATTTATCCCCCAATAACCCACATTTCCTTGTTTGGTTTTATTAGACCATGTTAGTGTGTTGTTTTATTTCACAAATAGAAGGCATGTGTGACCCTTCCTTAAAACCAAAAGACCACCTCTGCTGAGTCCTGGGCCAGCTTCTTTACATGCACAACATAACTGTATTTGCTCTTCAGAATAATTTTCTGAGGGGAACAATGTTATTAATTCCACTTTACAGAAGAGGAGAGTTATATGTAGATGGCTCATCCAAAGACAGACACGTAGCAAATAAGAGATAGCCTGTCTCCCGAGCCCATCCTTTGCCCCAGGCCATGTAGCACAAACTTTGGCCACAGATAGAACACAGTTCACTTACCAGATTCACCCTATCAACTAGGTAACTTTGAGAAAGTGACTTCACTTCTCAATCTCCACTGAGACTGTAAAATACTGTAGTGGTAAAAGTACCTATTTCTTTCAAAAATCGTACAAATTAAATTGGAATATATGGTTATCCCTTCACTGTTCCATTTGAGGGAATGAGAGGGTCTCCTCTTAAACTCTTCCCTCAACCTTCAGTTGCAGAATTAAATCCTAGCTGTGCTGTCTAGTTTGTTTCCATCTCCCGCTTTGGTTGTTAATAATAAACCTAGTCCTTGTATGTCAGGAACAAAGGGGATGTAATAGATGTAACTGAACGTGTAGATTTCACTAGTTGCTCGCAAGGTGAGTCATCCACTCAGCTGTCGTGGAGTCCAAGTTCCATCCTGTAATGTTAGCTCCATGTTCTTGCAGAGTAGTCAGGAGGAAGTGTCGGCAGGTGGATCATTGTTGGGCCATAGGTGTATTTTCGTTCTTCAGCCAAATACCCACAAAGAGTTTCTGAGATCCACTTTTGCAATTTAGAGACTACAAAAACAGAAGAATTTGATATAGGTAGTAAATGCAGGCTTCTCTTAGCTCAGATACATCTCAAGGATTAAGACAAGAGGAGGTGCTAGGTGAGCTGAACAGAAGGACTGGGATTGGAGAGGAACCCAGACCTCACTTGCACAGATAGTTCCTTCTGCCTTAAATGTTCCTTCCTCCTTCTGTGTTCAGCATGATCTCTTCAGCATCATGCTCCCATGAATACAGAGGCCTTCCCGCTCAGACCAGGGCAAGAGGCAGGTAAGAGTGTTTATGCCACAGTGAGCCAACAGAGGAGAAGGCCTCCTCTCTTTGTCCAGTATTCCTGCCTCTGTGAAGCAGGGGTCCAGTAGGCAACTGGGCTGTTCTGGTTATCCTTTTCCATATGAGCGTTTTCTTTGTGGTATCCCACAAAATGAGGTTTTAGTGTCTCAAAAAAGAAAAGCTGAAGATGCCAAATGTGGGCTCCTATTAGCCTGGGCACATTACAAGAGAACAAGCCCCAGGAGAGGTGCTAGATAGCGGAAAGGAAAGTTGAATCCAAGTATTAATGCTAGATTCAGAAGAACTTCTGTATCAGATGTGACCATCTTTCACCCTGACACAGTCCTGTGCTAATGGATTTGTTTCTGATAAAGAGTAGTGAGCAGACAAACTGGGCCCTTCCATGGATACCCCAAGACTTCTGTGGCTTCCAGGGTTTCATGCCTCCTCTGGGAGGGAACACTGCTGTCCTCTCTTCCTTCTGCAATGGCCCCTTTGTTTCCAGCAATCTTGTGTTCAGCATCCACGTGACACCCCACTCCCAACACACATCCAGCGAGGGAGCCAAAGAAACATTTAAACTCTGCATTCCAAAATTGATTGAAGGAAAAACAAGTTCCTGAACATCAAATTTCCTACCAAAGCCCATTGCTATAACAGAAAATCAACAGTTGGGGGGAAAAGATCTCCCATTTCCCAACATACCATACACCCAATTATAAAAATCAGTTATTCATAGGCAGCTGAATTTTTAATTCTAATCCAAGCAGATCTAAAGGTACATCTTCTGCTAAATGAAAGCAGCTGCCATGTGAACATGAGCAGAAGAGGAAGGATAAAGGGGGTAGAAACTCACCAAACACTAATTGGGAACATCCAACATATTTATGCAGTAAAATTCACACTTCTCCCAAGCCAGGGAATGTCACTTCTGCCCTAGAGTTTAGCATAGAGATATCTGGAGATTCATTATTTGTGGAATCTCAAGTGGACCCCAAGTTGCTGAAATCCCCCTGAGTGTTGGATGAAAAACTATATACATAAACATTTCATCAAAAGAAGATACTCTCCAAATGAAAAAATGGAAACAAAGTCTTTGTAGATAGGGAGGGGTGGAGGGGTTGAAGGGAGGGCAGGGGAAGAGGAAAAAATAAGAACCAAGAGAGATTATGTAAAGGTCCACATCTCCAATGATGAATGTCATTATATTGTATACCTAAAATGTACCAATAAAATAAAATTTAAAAAAAGAAGATACTCTCCAAATGTCTCCCTCCCATTGCTTGTTGCCATTTTAAAATTATTTCATGTCTCCTAAAACTGCCTTCCCTGACACCAACAGCCTGGGGCAAGTTTTGTAGCATGCAGCCTTCCATTCTGTCAGATTGAGCATCCAACAAACACTATACTTACTCACAGAAAATATGCTTTCCTCACTTTGTCACTGTGAAGGCTTTGGGGCAGGTGATAAACAGGTTTGTATCTTGCAGACTTCATAAATCAGAATCTGGAAAATGTGTGACACTTACCTGCAGATCCTGTTAAAAATGCGACTAGTAATTTCAAAGATTTTATTAGGAGCCATTTTGTACCATTCGGTTTGAGGAGGACTGAATGATGAATATTTAGATCTGGGAGGGATCTGGGAGATCATGTAGTTTAATTCTTTTGGTGACAGCAAAAAACATTTACTGAGACCCTTCTGCATATTAGATCCCAGAATAAACACAGAAAAGAGTGAACCAGGTTTCTAGACCCAACTTTATAGTCAACAAAGTCAACTATATGGCAATTTAGTAGGGGTAAGGAAAAAGGGTCCCGGGAGTAACTTAGCCTGTTAAAACTTCCAGGAAAAGTTCTCAGAGGAAGTGGCATTTGAACTGGGTTTGGAAGAGGAATTGGAGTTGCCAGCTAGCAATGCATGGGAGGGAGGAGTAAACACAATGATGAGGACTCAGGTACAGGCAGACCCAGTGTGTGGCTGGACACCAGCCCTTCTGCCTTCTGTCCTGTGAGCCTGCACCACTGCAGCCAGGACCAGCCCTCCCACTGCACAAGTGGCCTGCAGTGTAAGGGAAATAACCTTGCCTCCAATTTCACTCAAAACGTTTATTTTTTAAAAGAATATTCAGAATGAAACATCCAATTTCCTTTCATTAAAAAGGAAATTAGGAAGCCACTACAGATCAAAAGACCCAAGGAACGTGCACCCTTCCAGGCAAAGGCAGCAGGGGCCTCACTCTGCCAGGACCCACACCACTTGCCCTGAAATGAGGCTGGTGTTGGACTAGTCCAGTGGTGGAAAAGCTATAGCATGCTTGCCACAGTGGGCACACAGAGCCCTCCCTGTTGGCATGCAAGCCAAGTTGCCCAGCAGCCGAGCATTGGATAACAGTTGTTTCTTCTAAACTACAACCTCTGTATTTAGGTTTAATTGCAGTGTTGGCACTTTGCAATAAGTGGGATTTGTGTTGCAGTTTGTGTACTCGGTCTCCAAAAGTTTCGCCATCACTGAAGTAGACCTTCTTGTTTTTCACTGTGTGGCAGCTGAGAACTCTGCATATGTTGGCAGAGAAATAGTGACTGAGTGGAATTCCTCACTCCCAAAAGGAACCACATATCTGGACTCTTTTTCTGAACTTTTAAAATAGTTTCCAAGTTGCCACTGAAAGGCGCTGGGAAGGCCTTTTTCTAAAGTGCACCATGCTGTAAATGCCACCTCCACTGTCTCTGTCTCCAAGCCACCCTCCAGGCAGCCCTCCCTCTGCTGGTTCAGACCCTTCAGCAGCCACTTAACTGCCCTTCAGTGCTGTGCTTTATTTCTATCTCGATGCCCTTTTTTACACATTTGGTCTCCTAATTAATTACAGACTCGTGGAATTTTAGAAGAGAAAGCCATCCAGGGAATCATTTCTGCCGTCATGTTCATTTTACAGGTGAGGAAGGTGAGGCTCAGAGAGGAGAAGTTAGGGCTGGGGATTTAGCTCAGTGGTTTCACCGCCTGCTGTGCAAGCTCAAGAACCCGAGTTCGATCCCCGGTACCAAAAAAAAAAAAAAAAAAGAGAGGAGAAGTTAGTTGCTTTAGGTTACACACCCTAGAAGAATAGACCCCCTTACCTCCAGGGAAAGATTTTTTTCTCCCCAATGCTGCTGCCCAGGTTCTCCCTGTGAGGCTGCACTTTTTTTTTTTTTATAGCAAAGGCTTACCTTCCATGTCGTAACATCTCCTTCAACAGAACCTTCACAAATGAAAGTTGTGAGCTAAGGCAATGAGTGGAATCCTAAACTCTGCCTCCCTGGCCGATTTTATCCTGTACTTTCCAGTCTGAGTCTGCTGGCTCCCTCTGTGACCTTTAGGAAGTCACTGTACTTTCTCCAGGTCTCAGTTCCCTTCTCCATTAAGAAGGGCTGCCCTTCATTAGCTCCTTTGGACCCTTCAGGATTGGCCTTGCTGCCCACAGCCCTGCCTTGGTCACCCCCTGGCTTCTTCTCTGTAATACATTGCTGTGGGGCGAGATAGCACAGTGGCATGTACAGAGACTGGGCTTGGAGTCCAAGGGTTCAAATCCTGCCTCCATGACTTAATAACTTGTGGCCTTTAGCAAATCACAGCAATCAATACACAGACACTTGACTGATTTAGTTTCGGTGAGATGAGACTTCTGAGTGTAGTTGTTTCTTTGCTTTGTTTCACACCCAGCATCATTGAGAAGTGAGCTGTTCCAAAGAAGCAAATTTTCCAGATAACAAGTTCACCTACTTGAGCTACAAAACATTACCTCATTTTTTTTATCATAATCTCTCTGGGATTGATTCTGAGTTTCTTTGACATTACCAAAGGTATTAGGAGGAGTTAGAGCAAGTAGCATTCCTGTAAAAAAAAAAAAAAAAAGTAGGCATGGTAGCAGGTTCTGGGAATCAAAAGGGAATATGGGAAAAAAATGTGTATACCATTTGAAAGAGCTTGAATGTTTTCATCTTGGTCATTCGAGGGCCACTGAAGAGGTTTTAAGCATGAGTGTGACAAGCATCAGGATTTCTTGACTTGGGCTGCTAGGCGGTGAATAAATCAGGATAGGAGCAAGAGAGAAAGCTAAAAGGCCAGCCATAGGCTGTTGTTGCAACCCCAGTGAGGGATGGTGGCAACCTGGATGGATATATGGCAAATCAGAGGTGAGAAAAAGAGATTTGCAAATGCCTCGCAGCTTTATGTGAAAACAAATTGATGGAGTATTAACCCATTATGACAAAAACATAGAGCCCTGAGAAGATGACAAAAAAATCACCCAGGCCGTGGTGCCACCACCTGCCTTGCAAACACATGGTCCTGAGTTTGATTCCTGGTACAAAAAGAATCACCCAGGAACCCACTTCCTGAAGATAACCACTTCTCCTGGGTTAAATGGTTTTTCTCTCAATGGTGTTTAAGCTGAAAAACTTCCAGTGCATTTGTAGAGACAAATTTGATTTATAAAAATTTGGCTCAGGCATTTTGCAGAACACATCTCCCAGTGTAGGTTGAGACGTATTTCAGTGAGAGTAGGTATAACACAATTTTAACTCCATTGGTTTCCTTCTATGACTGGGCTGGAACAGTCTTGATACCCTTTCTCTACAGGATAACCTCAAGCCTAAGGGTCTCGGTTCACCTGAGGCTGGATTCAGAGCTTTCTGTTTGGTGCAGAAGTTTCTCTTTTCAGCTCTCCCTCTTTTTTCTCCCCCAGAATCAGTGGATAACTGCCCCAGCAACTGCTATGGCAATGGGGACTGCATCTCGGGGACTTGCCACTGCTTCCTGGGGTTTCTGGGCCCCGACTGCGGCAGAGGTGAGCATGCTCATAGGTTCTTGATCTCTTCTCCCCTCACCCTTCAGGCAGCTTGGGCTTCACTTCTCAGAGCAGGTGCAGAGAACCCCAGACCACCTCTGTGCCCAGAAGGGTTCCTGAGGGTCATTCTTCAGAAGCCCATCAAGGAAAGTCTCCAGGTAGAGTCGGGAGGGGGGGTTCCTCGAGGCAGCCCCAGTGAATTTAGTGTCCTTTGCTGGAGCAGGCACAGTGACATGGGATCCTTTTACAAAGCTGCTTATCCCTTTAAGGAGAGTGATCAGCCTTTGCCAAACATCTTTGAAGTTTCTCCTCATGCAAGTGTGATTTCTTTCTGGGCTGTGGACAGAAGGCCTAGGGGGGGTGACTGCCTTCTAGCAGCACAGGTAGCATCTTAGCTCAGGCACCAGGGAGGGACTTGGGAGGCCAGGCTTCCCCTCTCACACATGACCCTAAAGATCCTAATGCTTTGGCCCATATGATAACCACTACTGAGATAGCTTATAAGGCTGCCCACCTGCTATTCTGTGCTTTTAACCTTCATTTCTATCCTGGAAGAATGAATAAGGAAACTGCCAAAGGAGATCGCTAGTCCTGAGAATATGATACTGCACTTGGGAAACAAAAATGGGCCCTTCTTTTAGTTTGTTCATCGTTTTATTCATTCAGCAGCCATTTGCCTCATGCCCACTTCAGGCTCAATTCTTTACTGAGTCTGGGGTTATGACACTGAGCAAGACCGAGGCCTGGGAGTCCTCAGCGTGTTCTGGGATGGATGAGCAAATACGTAGCTGCAAAGCAGCACCATGATAAGTGCAGCACACAATAGCAAGATCTAATGTGGCTGTCTGAGCTTAGAAGGGAGGAGGATTAGATCAAGACAGCTCCCAGATGAGGTGGCATTGGGCCCGAGTGCTGAGGCCAGTGAAGTTGTCTGTGGGTAGGAGACAGAGATGGTTTTGCAGGCTGAGGGAACAGTTTCCTGCAAGCACTATGCCATGATGCTACTCTAGGGATTCTGCTTATTTTAGCTAATGTGAAATAGACTCCGTTGGAGGCAGCAGAGCTGGCAGCCCTAGGAAGCACAATGATTACCTGCTGAGTGCTTGAGAAAGGAAAGAAGCCAGGTGGGGGCCAGGGAATGTGGTGCAGAGAGAGATGAGTCATTCCTCCTAACAAGAATTACTGTCTCATCCCATATGCACTTAAAGTTAAGAGTCATGTATAAAGCAGCCTTATTGTATCTTAGTAAGGCTGGCAAGTACTTATGGCACAATGCAATATAATTTATTTTTATATAGTGTCCTTCCTAGAGCTGATCACAAAACCCTTTCCGCTAAGAGGTAGAGTGGAAAGATAATACTTTAAAGAGCCTAGTTGGACTCAGCTCTTCTCTTAAGGGGGCAGTGGTATGTGGAGGTGGAATGGAGGCCTGAAAGACAAGGGAAGCTGAGACTTGCTGGGTTAAAGACTGCAGTAAGGGTGTTGCAGATGAGGCTAGGGAAGTAAAAATGGAGTGCTGTTAGGTACAAGGTGGGAGAGATTCAGGGCAGCAGGAGGCCTGGCCACTGTCCTTTCCTGTGAGAATAAGACACAGACTGAGACTTCCTGTCTCAGTTCATGGCAGGCACCATACCACGTCAGCAGTAGGAAGGGACAGGGGAAGATGGTGTCCAGTGTTCTCTGCACTGCATGTCTTCACCTGCAATTCCAGAGATATTTAAACTGCAGTGGAATAAAGCAGATGCAGATGATGAACACACACAGGTGTTTTTTGCAAAGCACTGAAGCTCTTGGTTGAACCATGCAGGCCAAGGGAAGAAAGGGAGAAAGGCAGGTGGGAATGCTGGGTAGTGATTTATACTAGGCTTCTGGTGCTGTCTCCACAGCCTCTTGCCCCGTGCTCTGCAGCGGGAATGGCCAGTACATGAAGGGCAGGTGCCTGTGCCACAGTGGCTGGAAAGGTGCCGAGTGCGACGTGCCCACCAACCAATGCATCGATGTGACCTGCAGCAACCATGGTACCTGTATCATGGGCACCTGCATCTGCAACCCTGGCTACAAGGGCGAGAGCTGTGAAGAAGGTGAGGTCAGCTGTAGCTGTCCCCTGAGATGAAGGCCAGCACACAATGCTGTGAGGGCAGTCAGGAAGCAGGGGGGCCCCGACTATCTGCAGCCCCTCTCCTTCATCAGGAGCCCACCAACAGCAGTGTAAACCCGAAGGAAAACCATAGGGCTGGAGATGTAGCTCATGGTAGAGTGCTTGCTTAGCATGTGTGAGGCCCTGGGTTCAATCCCCAGTACCACACACACACACACACACACACACACACACACAGTTCAAATGAAGAGGACTAACATGTCAGGATGCTGGTCCACAAAGGGGATGAGGATTGCCACCTGTGCTGGAGGCCTCATTCCATCTAACTTCCAATCCCATAGGGAGGAATCCATCTTCACATCCAACTTGGGGAAACTGAGATCCAGAATGCAGAATGATTTGCCCAAGCCTGACTCAGGTGTTCTGGCTCCATTCTCCCCCTCCTTCTCCTTTAAGGGCATCTGCTCATTTTCTGTCTCCATTTCTGAAGTTAGAGTCTGCTACAGATCTTCACAGCCTGCCTTCCTGTGTTACATTGTGTGTGGGTGTGTGTGCATGTATGTGTGTTCCTATGTGTGGCTCTTCAGTGCTCGAAGACATGCCTCTCTCCTTCATAAACACATGGCTAAGTAGACCGAGGATAGAAAGTGACCTTCTGATTCAACTGTGACATCTGTTCTTATATGGAAAATTTAACCACATGGGATACATCAATATTTGTATTTCACAAATGAAGAAACTGAGGCCCAGGAAAGGCCAGTGATATGCTCAGGGTCATAGAACTGACTAATGGCAGGGCTAGGATTCAGCCCAGGTCTTCTCCCTGTCATTGCAGTGTTCTTCTATCTCAATTTAATGGGTTTCCCAACAAGAGGAGAAACTCATTCACAAGCATATAGAGTACACTTTCTGGGCCCAGCATAGTAACACATGTCTGTAATCCCAGATGTTCAGAAGGCTGAGGCAGGAGGATCACAAATTTGAAGCCAGGCTGGGTAACTTCACAAGGCTCTGTCTCAAAATAAAATTAAATTAAAAGTGGCTGGGGTTGTAGTTCCACATCAGAGTGCTTGCCTAGCATTTGTGAGCCCCTGAGTTCAATCCCCAGTACTTTAAAAAAAAAAGAAGAGTGCACATTCTAGAATCAGATATACATTTGAGTTGTGGCAGTGCCACTCACTAGCCTCAGTTCCCTCCCCCCTAAATGGGAATACCTTTCTCAGAGGGCCATTGTGAGGATCGAATTAAATGACCCATGTAAAACATGTACCTCAGGGTCTGACACATAGTAAACGCTCCATAAATGTGGCTCTTATATTATTAGTATTGTTCTGGGGACAATTGAAGCACTTTTCCCATTTCACCCCACATACTTCATCCAAGGTCTTTTGAAATGGATGGACTCTGTGGTTTGAAGCTGATGGATGACATATGCATTTGTTACTTCCTGCTCTCCTCCCTCTATGGCCTGGCCCCTCCCCCAGCGGATGGAAGAGGCCCCAAGGAGACCTGGTCTTCTAAGCCTATATGGTATTTAACACAGAGCCTCTGTGTAAGGCTTCATTTTCTCTTAAAAGAGAGAATGTTAACAGGCTCCTTTCTAAGAGTGGAGAATGAGAAGGGATTAGTTTCTGAAAAGCATGGCCTCTCTGAGATGGGCTGGACCTCTTGGCTTTGATGGGGATCGCTGTGGGCTGTCCAGAGGCGAAGAGTTCCAGCCCCTGGACAAAGGAACTTGGCTTTCTTATCCAGGGTACCGAGACCTTCATCTGCTTTCCCTTTCATTTTGGTCACTCGGAGGTCAAGACCCTGAGAAAGAAAGGAAAACAAAGAGCAAATTCCTGTTGAAACAGTGGGCTGTCTCTCAGTGTGGGCCAGGGCCGGGAAGGTGGCTGTCCCGAGACGAACCAGCACTGGACAATGCCCCAGAACTCGAGGATTATTTACAAAGAGAAAAAATGTTGTTTAGAAGTCTGATTTACATTATCTATTCAAAAAGAAATGTTTTCACTCCTGCTCTCTTTTCTGAGGAGGGCCATCTGGGACTGATTCCTTTTATTATTTTTCTTTCTCTGGTGAGGCGTCCTTGCATGGTCCTGTGTTTATAATAGGGTTTTCTTGGGGCCTCCCTCCTCTTCCCCCTCCTCCCTTGGCTCTGTGCTAACCGGTTTCACTGTGTTTATAAAACATCAGCTAACAAGCTTACTTTTTTCTCTCTCTCTTCCTTCTTCTGAAGTTTATTGCCCCATATTTTTTAAGGCTTGAACTGAGCCAGCAGGCTGGGTGAAGGAGGTTGGGGGCCGGGGGACTTAGAGTCTTGACCAGGAAAAGTTAGACACTGTGCTTGGTCCTAGAAGGTGTCTCATAGCTTGTGTTGTCACTGAAGCATGGAACATTTTGAGGAAAGGGTTGTGTTTGCAGCCTGTCATGCAGGCCTCATCATTTCATTAATGGGCTCAGCTTTGGCTAGAAATTTTGGCTCAAATGGCAAACTCGGCAGAGGAAAAATATGTAACTGTTTGACACACCTTCTAAAAGGAAACTGAATAAGACCTTCTTCTAAACCAAGGTAGGCAACTACCCTGACAACGTCTACCCTCTCCTAGATCCTGCGTGTCCCACCCCAGGCCTGCCAGTTCTTCCTGAGTTCCACGTGGCTTCCAGGAAATAGCTAGAGTTTCTGAGGCCATCCCAGTGGGGTGTGAGGGATGAAAGCAGCTCTGATCCCACCCCAGAGGCCCATTGTGGCACAGAGAATGGCCCCAGGTTTAGGATCAGTGGAGTGCAAGGACAGAGACATCCAGGGGAAACCTCAGCCAGTGCAGCCAAGGGTTACTGGAGCTGCTACCTCCTGCTCCACATTCACTTTACCCACAGAAGGATGAATTGTTTGGAGCTCAGCTTACCTTGGGTCCTCCTGATCTTTGTTCTGTGCTTGGACCATCTGCTGAAAGCATGGGAATCACGAACAGGACCTGACACCAAGGGCCTTTTGCTAAACTTGGTTCCCTCCAGCCTGCCTGCTTCAGTGCAGATTTACAGGTTTGACCTCAAGGATGCCCTGGGCTTCTCAGAGACCACTGCAACTCAAAGCTGGAGTCCAGCCACTCACCAAATGGGAAATACCTTTATCGGCCCCAGGGTAGGAATTGCTGAGTTGTTTCCTGTTAGATTGGAAAGCCCTCTGGATCTAGGGAATTATCATAGTAGCCTAATGGGCCAGAATAATCCTTCTGAGGGCCTGAGATCTGAGTCAGGTCATGAGAATTTGTCACTCTTGTTACTTTTATTATTTTAATTACCAGGAACTCCAACAAGTCATGCCTTAACCATTACTTAATGGTATCCAGAGACTGCAAGAGAAGAGTCTCTGCCTTTACTTGGCTTTATTAATTCTCCACATTGCCTTGTTTCTTTCTGCACTTTGTTTTGATTTCTATTTTTAAGCCACTTCATGTGATTATGTAGGTATATACTCATGCATTTTTGAACCATTAAGATTATAAGAGAAAATAGCAAGAGACCTAGACCAAGAAAGAGTAATTCAAATGTAAATTTCTCCACTGTACCATTGTGTTATCATGAGCAAGTTATTTAACCTTGCTGCGTTTCACTTTTCTCATCTGTAAAATGAGGATAATAATAGCATTTATCTTATATATTCTTATATATAGTGTTGTTAGTATTAAATGAGATAATGTATATAAAATGTTTAATGGCAAAATGTAGCACAGGGGAGTGACCAAATTAATGCCAACTATTGTGATTCTTACTGTTTTGCCAAATACTTGCTCCTAACCTGACACCTGATCTCATTTATTATTTAGGTAGTTAAGTTGAACTCCTTTAAAAACCTGAATAGTGAAACAGCTTTCTTAATAAACTGGTCCTCAAAATAAATGTCCCCAGAATGTTGCCATAAAGTCTCTGCCTATTTGTGTCAGTAACTGTTATATACCCAGGCCGAGTGTCTCAGATTTTGTGCAAAAGTCAAATCTCCATTATAAAATATAATTAATAAGTTAAAACAATGTCTGAGATATAAAGGACCTCTGTCCACAGTTTGCCAAATCATGCTACTGTGCAGATGGAAAAGTAACCTCTTTGCAACTCTTCTCAGTTTATTCAGTCTTTCCAAATTTGCTGTCGTTTGTTCTCATAGTAACCTGAGAGATGGGGATTTTTACATACCTGTTTTATAGGTGGGAAGCTGAGAGCAGGCATGTAATTTGACCATGGACCTAGAACAAGTACGTTATGTTTCCTAACCCTAGAATCTATGTCCTCAGGGCTGAGATGCTAAGTTCTTTCCTCTGCAGCGTAGGGCTTCCTCATCAGTTCCTGTAAGGCAGACCCTCACTGAGTGTTGTCCGCACTGTTTCTCCAACAGCTACTTGTTGGGCCCCCAAAAGGACACTATGTCCTCCCTCAAGTATGAATAGAATCCCTTTCCTTCCTAGAGCAAAAGACAAACATAAAAACTTTTTGGTAGAGTAGAGTGAGAGCAGGATTCAATCTCCTTTGTCAATTCTGTCTTCTCTCTGCTATCTTTCACACTTTTCATATGAACTAGAAGTTAATTAACAGAAGTTCATTCTCAGTAGCCTTTTACACCTATGATTCAGTGCTTTGTGGAAGGTTAGCTGTCTTTGTTAATTTTGTGTAGCCCCGTAACTAAATCTTTGATTTAAGAATTTCAGCCCTGAGAGAAATATCATTGGCTTCAGAATCAGACAGATCTGTATTCAAATTCCTCTCTGGAGGAGGAGAATTGGAACCCTCATACACTACTGGTAGAAATGTTAAAATAGTAGAGTGCTGTGGAAAACATTGTATTATTTCCTCAAAAAGTTAAAAATAGAATTACCCTATATCCAGTAATTCTTCTGGGCAAATACTCAAATTAATTGAAACCAGAATTTTGAACAATATTTGCACCCCTCAGTAGCCAGAAGATAGAAGCAGTCCACATGACCATGTGACAACCCATATGACAAAATGTTGTATATGCAGACAGTGGAACATTATTCAGCCTTTAAAAGTAAGGAAATTCCAGCACATGCCATAACAATGGGGACTCGCAAGAATATTGTGCTAAATGAAATAAGCCAGTCACAAAAAGGCAAACACTACATGATTCAACATACATGAGGTGCTTGGAGTAGTCAGATTCTTTCAGACCCTTTTCTTTGGCCCTGCAGGGGCTACTTGGCTGAGAGCTACAGCCTCTTAGCTCCCTCACATAAGAAGAAGCCGTGCAAAGTCAGGACATGTAAGGTTGAGTAGTCGTTGAAATGTTTGCCCACATAAAAGTGATATCTGGAAATTCATATCAATCATGAGAATTTGGAGATGATGAAATCTAGTGGAATTTAATTGTGAAATAAATTCTTATTTAAATTAAGGAATCTATTTTAGTCTCTTGCTCATATAAATAAAATTGCATTATGAAGTAATAAACAACAAAAGTTTGTCCTATGAAGATTTATTGAGTACCTCTTATGTGTTAGGCTCTGGTCTAGGTGGTGGGAGACAGAAATGAACAAACCAAGTCTTGTCCTCTACTATGCACATGGCAGGTACTAGGTGCTCTGCTGATGCTGGGTACACATTTGTACTCTGTCCACCTCTCAAGCCAAGAAGTAGAAATTTATTTCCACAATTTACATGTGAAGAAACAGAGCCTCAGAGAGGTAAACAACCAAGCCTGCCATTGGCTAAAGCACTGCTGACTACCACATCAAGTGGCCTCCCCACTGGTAGTCAGCATCCTTCTCATAAAATGTTGACTTATAGAAGCCTTGTATTGCTGGCCAGATGTTAACCTGTGTTCTCTTTTCTCCTTGTCACAGTGGATTGTATGGACCCCACATGTTCGGGCCGGGGTGTTTGTGTGAGAGGCGAGTGCCACTGCTCCGTAGGATGGGGAGGCACCAACTGCGAGACTCCCAGGGCCACATGCTTGGACCAGTGTTCAGGCCACGGAACCTTTCTCCCAGACACCGGGCTTTGTAGCTGTGACCCAAGCTGGACCGGACACGACTGTTCTATTGGTAAATGAGGGGAAAAGAGGGGCACAGGGTGGGTGGAGAAAGGAGCCTTCTACTATAATGTCACCCAGTGGGTCATACTCAGTGGCATAACCCTGCTCTCAGTAGCCTACCAATGGATCCCTCATGTCTTCAAATGCTTGATGCTAGTCTTCTATACCTTTCTTCTGGGATGGGCAGAGAGCTCAAAAATTACATCTTCATTTTATTCCTTCCATAATGGTAGCCTCAAATTCACAACAGTGCCCTTCTTCAACATTAATAATGGGACCTGTAATAGGTATGTTTCACTGAACTCTGTCACAGTAGAATGGTTATCCCTGGAGGAAGAGCAATAAGCAAAGTCCTTAGCTAAGAGCTGCAGGAGAAAGGCTTGATGGTAGATTCATATCCCAGGTGCTGTACTCTTTGATTTCATCCATTTCTAGAATGAAATCTAAGCTCAGTGTCATTTTTAAGGTTCTCTGTGATCTGGCCCCACCTGCCTGTCTGGCCAGATGCTCTTCTCGATTGTAGGATCCATGAAGGTAGCAAACATGTCTACTCACGGCTGCAGCCCCTGGACTCAGCATAGGCCTGGCCATCACAGCAGCTTGGTTAATATTGATGAATGAATGAACATATGATCTGGTTCCCCACAGAATCTATATGTATAAAGTTCAAAGGATGCTACTGTTGGCATCCTTCTATTTGTAACCATGTTATGATTCATAAACCTTCCTGAAGATTAAATAAGAACATATGTGAATCACCTACCACAGTATTGGTATATAGTACTTTATGTTCACATTTAATACCTCATTTAATCTACACAAATCCCTGTGAGAAAAGAATTCTTGTCATTCCTGTTTCACCAATTTATATAACACTTCAACTAATAATGAATGCTTATTGAGTACCTCCAAGGTATGTTGGGTACCCTTCCAATCAGAGAGCAGAAAATCCCTGCCTTTGTACAGCTTACTTTCTGGGAAAGGAAGAGGGATGACTACAAATAAGAAAAATTAAAACAAACTTGATAAAGAAACTCAGGCTCAGGGAATTTTAAAGAACCCATAGCTAGAAAGTGATAGAATCTCCAAGTCCACTTTTTTACTCTAAATCATTGTCCTCACCACCCCATGTTATTACAACAAAATGAAGCTCAAATTAGCTCATTATGCAGCATATTAACAGTTCTGGTTGTAATCAGGAAAGATGATGGAAATCTTTGGCAAAAAAATGAGATCCTTGCAGCATTCCCATAGTTGGAGTGCTTTGCAACTTTTCCCATTGAATGGAGGATTGACATTCATTGCATAGTCTAAGTTGGACTTCTATCCTTGTTTGCAAAGCTCATGTAAAGACATGATTGTGAGCACAGATGTGCAGAGTCTCAGGAATAATTCCTTTATATAGCTCTATTTATAGAAATATAATAAATGGTCCTCTTAAAGCTATGCTGGCTTGTATTGTTCATTATGTAGCCACAAAGCTAATTTATGATAGATCTGTAACTGTGCCTTGCACTGTTAATTCCTGATGAAATTCCACAGCCTTGGAGGAGGCAGGTATAACTTTGAGTGAGATTTCTAAGTATTCTCTAGGGTGTCCTGTAAAAAAGAGATAGCAGAATGTTTGGAAGGGACTTAGAATAAGTTTGTTGATCTCATCTTGCTCTGTCCTGCATCCACCACTCCCGTAACTGAAAACCAAAAATATATGTGAATTGGGCTGGGGATTTAGCTCAGTGGTTCCGCCACCTGCCTCACAAGTGCAAGGTCTGGAGTTCAATCCCTGGTACATATATATATACATATATATATATATATAATAAAAACTATAAAAAAACCTGTATGTTTTTGTGCTTTAAGAAAGAGGT
>NW_004624863.1:1719210-1778107 GCF_000247695.1 Heterocephalus glaber | reverse complement strand
TATATATATGTGAACACATGGGAAAACAAGAGAAACTTGTGCTGGAAAGAAGCCCAGAGTCAGACAAACTCTGGTTCAAAATATGCCCTGCTACTTACAAGTTATAATTTGGGGCAAGTTACTTTGCCCATTTATGCCAGAGAGAGAAAGAGAGAGAGAGAGAGAACAACAGAACCTGCCTTATGAGAATTATTCAGGACTGCAAAAGAGAGCTTACATGTTACTTGGCTCATGATATGGGCTTAATAAATGTTATCTATTATTATAATATTGATTAAAACAGCAACTGGTGAAAGTGTTTGATATTAACAAAGACTTTCAATAGTAAGAGGCAAAATGAGGTGTGGCCTTTCAGAAATATGAATCATGGTCTTTAAATATCTAGCCTGTAACTGATTAAATGGTGCCATGAAGGGATGGGTTTATAGCTGTTTTGTTTCATTGGAACTGGAAGAGGGATCATGTCCTACTATGCCCTCCCAGAGAGGGGGAGGGACACTGGGATCGCACTCCTGTACTGGCCACTGCCATTGTCACTTACCACATTGAGTTCGCCTCCCTCGAGAATTTGGATAAATTCAGGTTGGAGCTGCAGGTACACAGCCCTCCAATGTCATAGAAAAGCAATTCACTGATGACTGATCTCTCCATTCAGAAGCGTGCAGTCTTAATGTACAGTGATGAGAAACTGTTATTTTATGATCTTTTCATTAAAAGCTTGATTGAAAATGAAAATAAATCAGTAAATAAATAAATGGTGCCATGATTGCCATAAAGCCAGGGATTTAAGACAGCTTCGAAATCCCCCTTTACAACTGTAATAGCAAATCGTGTTTGTTGAGGCCTACAGCATCCCAAGAGATATGTTCATAGAGAAATACACATCCCACAACCATGGCATGTGAGGTAAGGAAGGCAGATATGGTCTCATAGCATTCTGGAGACGAGGCCTGGGGTGCTATGACTTGCCTAAGTCAAGCTGGTAAGTGAGGAAGTGGGGTCAGACCTCAGCCCAGGGCTCCAGGTCTAGGCTGCTTCCCATCACCCAGTGCTGCCTCCCTATGGGCCATTGTCTCTCCTTACCTGTCACTTCCCCTCTGGAAGCCACCAGTTGGAAAATGAAAATGTTTTTGTGTTCTCTCCCCTCTCATCCTGTCTGTGTAGGGATTACCTGCCTGGGTTCAACCCTAGTTCTGCCACATGCTGTCTGTGTGACAGTGGCAGGAAACTTAACTTTCCTTGACATCGGTTTCCTTATCTGAAAAATGGAGGAAATAGTGCCTATCTCAGCAGGTTTTATGATTGTTAAATTACAGCAGTTTTGTAGAGTGTCTGTCATAGAACAGTGACAGACAGAACAATGCCTGTCACAAAATAAGCATTTGATATCTTTCTGCCACCTCCCTTCGGAAGGCACTTTCACTGAGTAGAAGCTGTTTTGAAATGACTGAGTTTTTCCCATGAAGCCAAGCACTACCTTACTGTCTGGACTGTGGGAGCTGGGGACAGGGCAGTGGTACAGGCTCCAGGGCCTATTTCAGAAGGCTTGTCCCCCACTACTTAAATGGTGTAACAAGTGGCTTCACATGTAACTTCACCTCTCCAACCCTCAGTGTCCCCCTAGGTGAAGCACCTCATGAAATTGGTGTGAGGATTAGATGAGAGAAACTGGATAAAATGGCTATCCCAGCATCTGTCACAGCTCAGACCCTGGACAAGCGGGAGCTCCATCCATATTATTTGTGTTCCTTGCTTCTTGGCACACAAGGCTGGCACAGGCATTGCCTAGAGCCTTCTGCAGGGGCTGCAGCCAGCAGACACATCCTAAGTGGTTGTTGCACTGTCAGCCTTGACAGTGGGCTGGCAGGTTGGCAGAGATGGGCCCAGCCGTCTGCCGCCTCCTAGGAAGGACTGTCTCTTCCCTGAGATGCGTGTCTTCTTGATGTTCGGCACCAAGAGCAGGATTTAATGAAGGCAGCTTAAATCAACATCCCCTGCACTCAGCAACAAGCCCTGTAATGAAATGTGAGCTGACAAGTTTCTCCACACTTCGGTGAGGTGTATGGAAACAGTGAAGTCAGATTTTATAAGTGTTTACTCAGGTCCATGGTTCCCATCAGCTTGGCTTCCAGTCTTATCTCAGAAACTCCTCCAGAAATTCAGCCCCATCCAAGTGGTCCTTCTTCCTGACAGCCACCCAAGATAAGGGAACACATTCCCATGGCCCATAAGAGCACAGGTTCTATGTTCCTTCGCCCCCAACACCCTTCAGTCCTCAGCTCTGGGCTTAGTGGGGTGTCACTTCCTAAGTCATCTGAGATGATGATGATGGTGGTAGTGGTAGTGGTTGTAGCCATGATGATGAATAAAGGGAAGCAGCAATTGCTGCAGCTGTTGTTATAGAAGAAGAACAAATTAGGGAAAATTACTTGTCCAAAGTAAATTAGCTTTGCAGCAGTGGACTTTGACTTAACTCCAAGCTGTCTCTTTCCAAGTCCTCCGCTGGGGGCCCCAGTATGTGCTTTCAGGGTACGTTCTCAATAACCTAAGCTCTTCCACTAGGGCCTGTCTCCTAAATGGTCCACCACCTCCTAACAGTGCCACAGGTTAAGGAGCGAGCCTCAATCACATGACTTTTGAAGAATCTTCAAGATCTAAACTGTAACCCTATGCACTGTGATAACTGAGCAATGTATTCCACTTGTGTCTCTCTCCGATCACACTGTGAGCTCCGTGAGGTCAGACTCTATAGTATTCCTAGCACAGGGCCAAACATGCATTTGGACAGGTTCTTAGTGATTACCACATGAGTCACCTGCCAGTGAATGGTCAAAGTAAGGACAAGAGAGCCCACTGGGAACACAGCAGGGAGGGCTGCAGCTGAAGCCTCTGCCCAGAAGACCCCGTGTACCACCAGACAGTTGTCCTCTTTCAGGACTCCATTCCTCCTGCCCACTCACTATTCCCCTTCCACCCCCCATGAAGTCTGTAGAACTGAAAGCAAATCTCTGGGCTCCTTCTCTGTAATGTTCCTCATTTGTGTTGGTTTCATACACTGTGCCAGCCAGCCAGAACCCTTCCTGGACAAACTCTGGTACCATTTCATGTCCTTCAAGCTGTCTTCCCCAAGGAGCAGCCCTGCTGTGTGGGATGCCTCATCAGCTTTCCCATAAAGTGGGCATGGTCAGCAGCTGAGCATGACTCCCCCACCCCCACCACGCCCCAGCTGCTTTAGTTGGCTCAGAACTGGAATTTAACCTCTTTGAGAGGGTCCTTGAAAACAAGAACACCTGCCTTTGTGTCAGAACCTGATGACTTCTAAAGAAAGGTTCAGCCTGTGTGGCATTTTCCAGGATACCATCTCAAAGGCCAGCCCTTAAACTCATCATTTACCCCTCTATTAGTTCCTTTTGGGGGCTTTCTTCCCACCCTCTCCCCATAGCCTCTGTTCTCATCCTCATAAATCCATTCCCATCCCCACTGCTCTGAGCTCTCTCCAGTCTTGTCTTCCATAAATTGACTTTTATTTGAGAGGAGCCTCTCACTATGTCTTATTCCTTTGGGTTGCTGGCTCACAGAATCAGTACATGGCAGAGATACTGCCTGTAAAATGCTCATGCTGGTGGTTTATTATTCTTAGCATTTGATTGCACTTGAGTTTCATGGAATAACAGGTGGAGATGTTTTAGAGATTCAGTGGCATGGGTTTGGAGGTAGCATGTGTAGTAGGTGAGAATCACATGGGATTTGGAATAGGACCAGGCCAGATTGTTAAGATTCAGCTTATCCAGAGAGTACAGCTAATGATACCTGCCTTGCAGGGCTGTTTTCCAAATTAGTTTTAATATGTATGCATAAAATGCCTAGCATGGTGGCTGGCATTCAGTAAGCACTTAATAAATGAGGTATGAGTGTATATTTTTAGAATGCATGATTAGATCTAGATTAGCCACACAGTCCTTAGACTAACAAATTTAAATTTGAGGACAGATTATATAGTGAAAATTTACAGCCAGAGGCCTGGATCTGATTCAATATTAAACAATTTGTTTTCTCTCTTTCTCTCTCTCTCGGAGGCTCAGAGTCCTTGTAGTTTCTAAGTTTCTCTACCATTTCCTTCCCCAAGCTCCCAGTACTGCAGCTTGACTCTTAGAAAAAGATTCATTAATGTGCTGGCACATTTAGCTCCAAACAACAAGGTCAGTGGTTCATAGCACAAGGGCCACATTACATTAGTGTCAACTTCCTCACAGGACAGTAATTTTCCTTTGCTCCATTCCAGGCGGGAGACCAAACCCCATACAGGGAGCATCTCAGAGCAGCTTCAGACCTGCCACACACCCTGAGAGCAGCACACATTTTATCCCATTCACTCACTGAGCCTTTCTAGCTTTCCTTTGTGCCAGGCACTGTTGCAGGCACAGAGACCGTGCAATCTGCTCAGACGCCCAAGCGTGCAGCCTAATGAGACCTCTGATTAAGGTGTGCACAGGAGGACTTGGCAGCACCAGGACAGAAGCAGTGAACCGGGCCAGGAAAGGCTGGGAGAGGAGTGTGGGGAGGTCTTCACAAAGAGCTTGTGGGCTATTCTATGAAAGGGAACCAAAGGGAGGCTCGCAGAGGCTGGGTGGGGGGCAGTGCAGGCAAAGGAAACAGCAGATGCAGGAGTGCAAGCTCTTGGTAAAGTCCTGCCTCGGCCTGACTAGAAGGGAAGTGCCCCAAGGCAGGGACAGGAGGTAAAGCCCTAACACAGCAGGTTCTGAGTCACGGTGCCCACCAAAGATCTTACCAGAAACCTGGGGTTCAAAAGTGTCTCCATGAACAGTGACTATTCCCCTTTCAGACTCCACATCAGGGTTCTTCCTTTGGTCCTCTCAGCTCAACCTGGCCTCTGTCCTACCTTAACGTAGAGAAATTCCAACTCAGAGCCTCTGAGCTTTAACTATTACTCTCCTTCCCTACCAAAAAGAAAAGAACATCACAAAGCATAAATAATGATTGGATAGGGAGCCGAAAAGCTGTGTTATTAAGTCGCAATTGACAGCAAAATGAACCAGATCTTTAAAAAAAAAAAAAGCCGAAAGTAGCAACAGAGTTAAAAACATTAAGGCTCTAAACATAGCAGTTGCATTAGTGCTAAATTTTGAAAATGGTAATTCAATTTTATTTACGAGGCAAAATATAATTACATTTAAATTTGAGGGAACAGAATTTAATTCTTATTAATGACGAAAAGACTGAGTGAGATGCTTTAATGCCAGAGAAATTGTCTTATGCTCATGGATGGGAGAGAAAATTAGATTCAGTGTTGAGCAGTCTCCCCTGTTACAAGTCTCATTTGTGTAGCCGGAATTGTTCCCTCTCTGAGAAGCATTACCTTCTCAGCCCGGAAAGCACACCACCGACATCCAATTAAACATCAAAAGGAAACGATCAGGCTGGGCTATTTCTGTATAGGTATGTTACAGGACAGGAAACTCAAGGTTAGAATTTCACCTGAGGAATAATAGCCATTGAGACTTGACATTTCCTATGCTCCCTCCCAACAGCAAGTGACAGCCTAGAAATCAAAGTTCAGAATAATAAATACTTGAGAGACTGACACCAGTGCAGCAAGGGAAGGGGAATGTTGGGGGGAGGCAGGGAAGAGCCCCCAGGTGTCTGTAAAGCAGCATGGGAGTGTAAACACAATGAGATGGTCAGTTTTTAACATTTAATCAAAGACTGGAAAATTGGGCCCAGACAGGCATGCTGCTAAGTCCTGCCAGAGTTAAAGGTTGATAAACCGGGACCTGGCAGCTTTGTAATTTAGTAGAATTTCCCCCGACAGCCTGCATGGCTTTCTATCAGAATTAGAGCTCTTCAGTATGCAAATACAAGCCCTTCTGAAATTGTGCTTCAAAATCAGGTTTCTATTTGGATGCCCAAGCTGATACCTTGTACAAAATCTCTAGTTGTCTTTCTGAGTCAAACTGCTGTGATGATAACTTGTAATTTTACAAAATAACTCTTCTTTGAATGGAAATTTACATTTTACAGAGTTCCTTCATGTATATGCCTCATGATTTATTCAAACAACAAATACATAAGCCTCTGATATTACAGATGGTGTTGTTTCTAGGAAACCAGGATCCAGAGAATTTGGTGACTTGCCCAAAGACAAGGTTTCAAATCCAGGTATCTCTGGGTTCAGAGCTCATATTCGTTCCCTGCACAAGTATGATATTGGCCATTAGCAAGGTTTGTGCTGAAACTGGCGCTGAATCAGGTGTCAGGTTTATAAGGTGCTGTCTCATATAGTAACACTGCCAGGAATCACGTGGATTGTGTCATGATCATGGTATCCCTGGCAATATTGTAAGAGTTGAAGAGCAATTGGTTTCAGCTAGAGTGATCCTGGTGGCCTCTTGGAAGATGTGGGGTTTAAGGTGGGTGATAGAAGTTGGCTATGAGCAGACAAAGAGAGAAGGAGGAGGCATGCACCCACAGCAGCCCATTGTAGAAGCCACAGATTTGCAACATGTACAAACATGGGACAGATCCAGATGTTTTCAGTAGTACAGAGTGGCTTAGCTTAGGATATCTGTGGCAGTAGAGAGAGGCAGAAGAGCTGAGGGAGTGCACCAGGCCTCAAGGTGTGATGGCCTTGAAAGAGTTTAGGTGTTATCTGTCAGTGGGAACCCCCAAGAAGTTTTAAGCAGAGATCTGACAAGGTTGGTTTGGTTTTAGAAAGCTTAGTATAGTATATGCTTGCAGTTTTAGGTGCCTGAGGAACATCTAGATGGAAGAGTCCAGGAAAGAGTTAGATAGATGAACATGTGACTAGATAGAAAAATGAGCCTTTTACCAAAGGATATCAAGGGCAGAAGTATTTGGGAAGAGGATTAACATCATCTGTCTCTTCCATTCACCCCTGTTGGTGAGGTTTTGGTTGTATTCCAACCCTGGCCAGGAATATGCATCCCAGCCATGTTCTTTGGCTTCTTTACTCACCTGCCCTTTCCCGGCTTGTAATCTGCAAAGTCAGACTCTATTTGGAGGCCTCCTCCAAGCTAGGATTGAAGTCATCTAATCAGGAAGCCAGAGACCCTCCAATTAAGATTGATAGCAGTGGCTTACTGCTTCCTGCCATAGGTGCTTTTTAAAGGCTTGAAACTATAGTCCTAGGGGAATAGGCTGGTGCCCTGCTCTGTACCAACGTACTGGAATTCACTTTTCTGCTTGGTTTGAAAGCTCTCTAAGCTCCTTGAATGAGGTGAAAGGCGACGTGCTTTCCAAGGCTCATTAGCTCTCTGCCATCTCGATCTGTGGAACAGAGCCATGACTTGGAGCAGCTCTGGCTCTTGGGTGATAGGCAGGGAGGCTGAAAAGCACAAGAGAGTGGCTTGGGTTTGGCCTCAGCGTCTAGTGGAGACTAATTACTGTAAAGAAGTCAGACATTCCTTTCCTGTGCCTTCTTCCCCTTCTGGCTTCGTCCTGAAACCTGTGCTGAGACTAAAAATCCATCTGCCCAACTTAGCAAGGGAAGGAGGGGGAAAGGGCAGGGGTCATACTCAGAGATGCTAGTTTTTTCAAAATATAGAGAGATTCCCACTCTTGCGAGAGAAAATTAACCTGTAATCAGCCCTCTGTGTGCTGGGCATTGTGGTTGGCTTCATGTTCATTTACATGCACAGGTAGAATAGAGTTCCTTGCAAATAGGAGTAATTTCATAGCATCTTTGCAGCCCCAGCCTCTAGGGAGATCTGGTACATTATAAGTGCTCAGTGTATTTTTAAATCGCTTTTTAAATTCTGGTAAATGGATATCATTATCACCATTGCATAAATGACACAGATAAGGATCAAAGGTGGGTGGTATTTGTTTGGCATAGGTAGGAAGTAGCAGAGCAGACTCTTGAACCCAGCTTGCCTGACTTCACCTCTGCTCTGCACAGTCATAAAACCTTGCGTAGTTCCATGGTGCAATCTGGACACACAACTAGCAACACATGGACACAGTAAGAAGATGGGTTTCCTATGTAAGGCTTACTGGGAAATACAGAGGTTAATCTGTGGTGGCAGGCTCCTCAAGGCCTGAGAAAGAATGATTTGCACAGAAGTGCTTTGGGAAGGCAGGAGAAGGTGAAATTTCTCCAGCTGGGGTGAGGGGAGGGGCTTCAAGGAGGAAGCATCACTGGAGCCAGAACTGAAAGCACATTTGGATTTGAACATGTGAAGATGGAGCAAAGGGGACCCTAGACCAGTGATGGAGAACCTTTTAGAGCTTCCAGTGATACAACAGCCAGCTGTGGCTCACATACCAGAGGTTTGGCACCACTGCGCTGAATCATGGAAACAGCATGCGCAGAAGCACTGAGGGGGATGCCAAAGACTGCATCGATGTCAGTCTCATAGTGACTGCCTAGCTGACCCCTACTTTGCCTGTTTTTTCCAAGGAAACTAACAAGTTCTAGCCTAGGTACTGACATCCACATCACTGGGTGACACAGAACAAGGAACTTCCTCTGTCTGAACCCCTATTTTCCTGTGTATGAAATGTGAGGCAGCTTCTGATGCTGCAACCACAAAACCTGTTCCTCTGAATTCTCATCGTTTTATCTCTGGGTTCTGCAGGAGATCTCCTGGCCAGAACCAGCCACTTCCCATCCAGAGTCAGCTGTCTCCTGGTTTGCCCTTTGTCAGTTTCCACTGTTTTGGGGCCTTAACCTCCAACTACCTTCTTCTTTCATCACTCACAGATTTTTGTCTCTGTGCCTTTCTTCCACACCCACCTTGAAAACCCCAGCATAGCCATTCACTATCTCAGATCTCACAGCCAGGCTTCTGAGCTCAGCTAAACCAAATCACATCATGCTTGTGGTCTTTAGCTTCTCCTGGGCCCTTCCAACTGCAGTTGGTTATTTCAGTGTCTACGTCTATCCACCAGCACCCTGCTCAGCAGAGATTCCCACCTCCTACCTCACTGAGAACACTGAGGCCATTGGTTAAGCAATTCTTCCATTATCGTGGTTGGTTCTCTACACAGCCTGTATATGACATGTTTCTCTGCCTATATCCCTCCTTCCAGGGATAAGCTACCACGAATCTTGTCCCTCCACTTATGCTTTGAGTCCAGTCCTCACCTATCCCCTTGCTTTCTCCATATTGTCAAACTCTCCCTTACCCTTGCTCTTTCTAGTACATAAACATGATGCAGTAACCATATAATGAATATTAACTCTATGAAAATGTACCTGATACTAGGCATATTATATAGAGTTCATTTAGCCTGCACATAAGCTTGGAACATTACTACTTGTACCCTATTTTGTAGATGAAGAAGCTGAGATGCAAAGAGATGAAGTGCTTTGCCCAAGACACATGGTTGTATGGATGTATGGACAGTTAGATGACCTGGTGACTGGATAGTTGGGTAGATGATGGATGCACAGAGAGGTGGGCTGATGGATGGACAAACAGATAAACAGAGAAACAAAAGGAGAAGTATTTAATTCAACTGGCATTGGGTTGGGTTGAAGAAGGAAACTCAGATTGATTTCAGAGACTGTATAGTCTACTGGGGCAATAATCTAATATTCAATTATCAGCCAGGAAACATTGTCAGATTACATTGAAGGCTTTGCCTAAACCTGATCCCACAATTGACAGACCAAAAGGCTGTGTTAATCATAGTCACCTTTCATTTTAGCTAAGTACCTTTGAACAAGTCACTTCATTTCTGCAGGCTGTTTCCTCAGCTACAATATTATTGCTGAGGCTTTAATGAGGCAATGTTTGTGTGGCACTGACACCAGTTCTGGAACTTTGTAGCTATTTCATTTCCTTCTTACTTTTGCCTCAAATGTCCACTGGTTTGACTTGGGCTTTAAGTCCTCCAGGATTTTAGAGAACTAGTGATGAAACAGAAAATTGTATCAGGAATCATTGTAGGTTCTTAAACCCACTATTAAAATTTCTAAAGGTCAGTCTCCAAAGCTCAGGTCCTAAGCAACATAGAAAAAGGTTGCTTATTATTCCTATTAGGGCTAAATGCAGACTTATGAAAAGACTTCTCAGGAGGTCAGAGGGGCCCAGACTCTGTTTCTGTATCCCTGGAATTTTGAAGCACCCTCATCTGTTCCTTGCTCAGCAAGAAAGTGTGCGGCTTCTTGGGTGGGGTTCTGTCTATCCCCTATTTGTGTCAATTTTGAACATCTTTCCAAGTAGAAAAATTTTATGGGAAAATTATACATAAGTCACTCATTTAGGGGCAAGATAGATTCACCTACCAGCTATTTTAATGAACAAGATTGTAAAGTAAGTCCAGAAAAATTAAAACATAGCTGTGATGGGTCCCAGGTTTCACCCAGGCTTGTATGGGGTTTAGCATTTAATGAGAGGAGCCTGGGGCAGCTTCTCCCTGATGTATTCACTTTTTGGCATGATTACCAATAGCCAAGCCTTAGGTATCTTTTTTTTCAAGCGTTATGTATCTTGCCTTTACCCTTTCCACCTTTTCTTCATGTGTTCACCTCCTTCCACATCGTAGACAACAGGTGCAGCTGGGCATTGGCGTGGAGGAAGATGTGCCTCCAGGTGTAAGGACTGAGACTTTTTACAGTTACAGAATTCAAACTCAGATTGGAAAAGATGAGTGTTTAAGATGCAAAAGAGGCTGAAACTCTATGTGAATATATTTGACAAAATAACTTTTGTGCAATATGGCTCTGAGATGGAGTTGAGCCAATTGACATACACCTCTTCCATGAAGCTATTTTAAAATTCATTTGTTCTTTCAACAAATATTTATTGAAAGCTATGCTGTACCATGTCATTCCTAGTGCCAGGGCCAGGGAATCTAGATGAATAAAAGCTAGACCCCAGGCAAGCTTTCGGTGTGGAGAAAAGATGATGTGTACACAGTGAGGCAGGGAAGAGATGACGTGGGCAAGTGGGAGGTGCTTGGGTTTGATTTTCTGTAAGAGAAGAGTTAATATGTCCTGCCCAGTTCAAGCAAGGACTTTATAAGCTTGGCATAAGAATTTTAGAACAAGTGGAGATTTTCACTTGATTTCAAGAATGTCAGTCTACAAATACAAATGGCTTCTACCCAGATTTTGATTGTCTTGGATGATGGTGCCTGCTAAGTGACAGCACAGGAGCTTTATACCCAAATTTTGAGGCTTCTACTTGGAGACTACTATTTTGTTCTTCTGGAGCTGCTCTTCTGTTAGGTTACTGAGCTCTGCTGATACAGTGCATCTTAGGTCCAATAATCGGTCATATACATAAAATGATTTACATGGAGCTTTTTGTATATATTATTTCCTTGAATTATCACCATCTACCCTGTACTAGGGGATCATTATTACTCTTCTCATTTTAGGAGTGAAGAATTATGGCTCAGAGATTAAGTAATTTTACCCAAATAATCCCAGCTGGGAAACTAGGGGATCAGATCTGAAGCTAAGTCTACCCAGTGCCTTGAGTGCTCCTTCTACCTCAAAGGGTTCCTCCCAGAGCCCAGCCCTCCAGCATTCAGTCAGAAACTTCTGATTTTTGTTGCATGAAAGTCAACTAGCAATTGTCAGTGTTGTCTTTTATTGAGCATGTTGCAAAAGTCAGAATTCACAGAATTCACATGAACTTCTGACATCAGTCTGGTACACTCACCATTGCATTTCATTTCCTCTTTAAAAACTAAAAATGGGTGTGTGACATTTATTATATTTTATCTATGTGCCTGGCACTATACTAGAATCCTTACTTCCGCTCGTGCCAATTCATTCGCTTACCTTAATAGGTTTAGGTTACGTCTATCTGCTGTGACAGAATGCAAACTCCTCGATGTCAGGAAAGAATTGCATTTGTCACTGTCACCATTTGTATCCTCAGTGCTCATAGTGAGCACCCAGAAAATCAACCAAAGGAGAGTAATTACCGCAACCGTCTAAAGTGGTTGATGCCATTCTCAGTTTACAAAAAAGGAAACCTGAGACGCAGAGAGAAGTTGCAACCTAAATTTCACAAACGGAACTATTTCTGTTATGTAAAAGGCAAATGAGCTGTCAAAGCACCTTCTGTAGCATCATCCTGTTTAGTTTTCACCAACCACTCTGAAGTTATATCTGCTTTAATGTCAAAGCAGAATCTGAGAAGGAAAAACAAAGCAGTTCCTTTTATTTCAAGGACAAAAATAAGAAATCAAAGTGTTTGTGGGAAAAAAGCAATAGGGACTACAACCTGAGGCCAAATGATAAAGTTACATCTCAAGTTTCTGTTCCCATCTTTCATCCTAGTCTCTTCCACTCAAACAGACCCCTCTGCCAAGGAGAACCTGAGTTCTCACATGTTGTGTTACCGTCAGTTAGCACCCCATAAACATCAAGGTCACCCAGTTCAGGCCCCTTCCATTAAAATGTGTAAGAGCTCACAAACCAGCTTGTAAAGGGCCAGTGGAGGACTGCTCAGCCCCAGCCAGCTTTAGCTTCGTGCCAGGAGAGTATTCTAGTGTAAACTGGCAGGGAAGTAGAGTGTTTTAGATGGTCAGATCACAGTCTCCAAATGCAAAGAATGAGACCAAATGTCTGGGAAACTCTGCCTGGAGGATTCTATTTCTTCTCACATATATCCAGGGTCTGGCTTGGATGAAACAAAGGAGAAACAGCAGGACCAGTAATAGATAGGAAAGAGCTGCTGGAAGGAAAGCTTCTGTGGGTTATGTAAGTGTTCCTTGCTTTTTCTCAGGCTGTTCCCTTGTCTGCAAAATACCCATTTTGCAGCACTATATTGTTCTGAGGACTGTGAAAACAGAAAATGCCTCCATGATCTTGTAGAATGTCCTAATATTATCTGGGTTTCAGTATCCTCACTTCTAAGAAGGATAATAACCAGATGTTCTCACAACATTATTATAATAGTGTACCCATGTAATCTCACAGGTTTAGGGTTATAATAAGTGAGGTAATGTGTGGGAAGGCCATTTTTGGTTTAACTAACACATCAGGTTTTGAACTTTATACATTACCTCATTTATTATAACAACAAACCTGTGAGATTATTGAGGTTGGAATTATTGTCCCCATTTTACAGAAATGGAAAGCAAAGCTCAATGGATAGTTTGATATGCGACTTACAGATTTTTCAGCCAATAAGTGCCAAAGCCATGGTCTGTCTGACCCTAAAACCCATCATTTTAATCCATTACATGTAATCTAAAAGATACAGACATGACTAGTGGCTACAGATTATTTGGATAATGTTTGGAATGTCAGTATCAGTTTGCAGGTTATTTGTAATATGATCTCTTGGGGGGGACAGAGACTTTATTTTATTGACCTCTGTATTTCTAGTGCCACATGCAGTCTCTGGCACATAGTAGGCACGTGTGGAAGATTCTTCAAAGGATGAATGAATCATATGCATTTATTGATACCTATGATGTATCAAGCACTAAGTACCCTCTGAAGTGGGTGCTGTCACTATCCTCATTTTACAAAGGAAGAGAATGAACCTCAGAGCAGTTGAGTGTGGGTCACGTAGCTGGCAGAACTGAAATTTGGAATCACATCTGATTCCAAGTATCACTCCCATCTGTCCATACTGCCTCCAGATTGGCTAATAAATGAATGGAGTAAAGTCTGCCTTCTGTATCCATGGGGTCCACATCTGTGGAGTCAACCAACAGCAGACTGAAAATTAAAAAAAAGTTTTCCCATCTGCACTAAAAATATACAAACTTTTTTCTCTTATTATTACTAAATAATAACACAGATAGCAACTATTTAGATTGTATAAATAGGTATGGTAAGTAATCTAGAGATGGTTTAAAGTATATAGGAGGGTGTACGTAGGTTATCTACACATACTATGCCATTTGATATAAGGGACTTCAGCATCCATGGATTTTAGTAGTTGAGGTGTGTCCTACAACCAATCCCCCTTGGATGCTAAGGCACAAGGGACAACTATACCTATTCACTAAGACCTGAAGCCCCACAGGTGAGTGCAGGGCAAAGCCTGCCACTTCTGACCATTGGACCCAAAAGCCTGGGCCTCTCCTGGCTCACATGTCAGTGAATAGAAGTGCTAGGTGCTGTTTACTTTCACACCATCAACTGACACCTGGAAAAAGTACAGAGTAAACCCAAACAAACACTAAGCTGATCATCTCTCCCTAAGCTCTCAGGGGAAAGCTCAGCCCAAGCTCAAGCCCAGCCTCCAAAGTCACCAGGAGGTCACTGCCTTTTCAGTGCTGTACAGAAGAGGTGGTAGTTTCAGATAGGAGCTAAGGAGGCCTGGGCCCTGGAGGTTGTCACTCTGTCTTTAGGAAAACCTAAGACACTTCTGAAGGGAGCTTGAACATCTTCTTGGAGGGTTGCTGGATGCAGTGCCTCTTAGTTTCACAGCCCCACACTCATGTAAGACATTTTCATCCAGACAGGTCACTAGGAAGGAGCAGACAGATAGGCCTCACTGAGCAGCATGTGCACAAATTGCTTTTCCTCCTCTCTCACCTGTTGCCATGGGCACACCCTGGTTCAGCATTATTGAACAAGCCTTCTTTAAGGGGTATGTTCTATGCCAGGACTTGTGCTGGTACCAGGGGTAGAGGTGATCAAAGGAAGGAGCCCCAGCCTCAGGGTGTTCCTGGCCTCACAGTGAGATAGGCACAGAAACAGAAAATCACTGTGACATGCAATATGGATTGGGAAGGAGCAAGAGAATAACCACAAGGTGAATCACAGTAGACTTAGAGGAGGCAGGGCGTGTGAGCCAAGCCTTGGGGATGGAATATGTGTAACATGGGGGTAACTGTACTGTAGAACCCTGCAGTCTTAGAGCCGGAGAGGACCTTGCATACCATCAGGTTCCCCCTAAAATAGATGAGGAAACTGATACCCAGAGAGAGGTAGTAACCTTCCTTCTCAAGGTTGCCTAGCAGTTCAGTGGCAAAGCAGGCATGGACTACACAAACCTCTTTGGACTCCCACTCTAACGCTCAATGTCCTGACCTCAATTTTAGGAATACTGTCTAGAGTTACTTGATCTTGTCCAAGGCCTTTTGTGCAGTCTGCTTCAATGAGTGCTCACTACAGCTCACCAGGTCAGCAGAGGGCTGCTGTGAGGCAGCATCATGGTGCCCACCCTCCCTAGTCCAGGAACCATAGCTCAGGGAGGTCAAGACACCTGCCTGTGGGCACACGGATCAGAAGCTCCTGCACCTGGCATAGAACCCATGTCCCTGCTCCAGGCCAGAGTTGTCTGCCCATCTTTCAGCAGCACCCTCTCATGTGGACAGCTGAGAAAACTGAGGTAGGACTGCAAGTATGAAATTCTGTACCTGCCCTTTGAGGTGATGTGCTTTGCAGGGTGTCTGGCATAGAACACCCATAAACAGCATTTCTTACTATTTTTTTTTTTAATTTGCAACCATTTTATCCACTGTCTACTATGCTGGTAAGGAAAGTCTGAGCCTCTGAGATCTAATTTTCTTTTCTTTTTTCAAAAATAGCTAGAATATTAGCAGCTTCTAGACCACCACTGCCACATGGAAGGGGATAATGGCCAAAGGCAACTTGACACAGGTGCCAGCTGATTTAGTTCGAAAGAAATCTAAAGTTTTAGGCTTTACACGTGAATTGGAAGACTGTTGGGCCACGAGGCTTAAGAGTCGAGTCTGGCTCTCCATCAGAGCCCTGGCAGAGAGCATCTGTAGACACAGTCGCTCAGCCTCTTTCCTGAAGAGCAGTTGCATTTTGGAACCTTCACAACCTCTGCCTGCACCAAGCACAAAGCCATTGCTGGCCTAGAGCCCATAAGGCTTGTGAATCAGGCCCTGTATGTTCTGCACAGTCTCACAGAAGGGCCTTTGTGAAGGACCAGGCAACTGCACTGTGGCCGTGAAGTGCTCCCACCATCACCACTACCAGCTGTTTGCTTTGGATCTGAAAGCCTATTTAGATGGTGCTTGGAGTTGGAGGAGGAAGCAGCAAGCTGGAGCATAGAGAATAAACTCAGCAAAAGCACAGAACAAACTGCAAGTTTTGGACCACAACCCAGAGTATACCCAGGGTGCAGGAGTCCAGCCTCCCCCACCTTCCCCAATTAGAGTCAAAGCTCTAGTCCCATGCAGGCCCCAAGCTCTTCACACACCCCAACCAGACCTGCAAGCCCTTCATTTGGCAATAGAGACTCATCCTCACTTTGTTTTCACACATTACCGGTTTTTAATTAAATTTGACTTTTTCTCACATCTGTTGGGAAAGCCGGTCCCCTTTGGAAGTGGCAAGCACAAAAGCAGAGAGAGGCTGGCAAGAAGGAAAAGCAAATAGAGCAGAGCCCTTTCAATCCCTCCCATTTTGATGGGGAAATGGGCTCGAAGCAGGCTTCTGCCCAGAGAATTGTTCTTGTTTGAGGGTCATTGTCCATGGAGATTAGTCCCCCAAGCCTCTGGAATCCCAGCCACTCACAGAAGCCTGGGTAGGTAGCCAAGTGTGACGCTTGTTCCTGACAAGAAGTTGCTCAGATCTTGTCTTTTTCTCTCTCCTCCCTCGCCCCTCTCCCCTCCGGGGCCTGCTCCCTACCTGCTTCCCCTGCCCACAGAGATCTGCGCTGCGGACTGTGGTGGCCACGGTGTCTGCGTTGGGGGCACCTGTCGCTGCGAAGATGGCTGGATGGGGGCAGCGTGTGACCAGCGAGCCTGCCACCCGCGCTGTGCCGAGCATGGGACCTGCCGCGACGGCAAGTGCGAGTGCAGCGTGGGCTGGAACGGCGAGCACTGCACCATTGGTATGGCGGCCACAGGCCGAGAACTCGCGTAGTCTGTGGGACACCAGTGTCTTTTGGGCCCTGGACCCCCATCGCATGTGGGAAGGGGCCAAAAGTCCTTTCATCTGGTGACATTATGAATGGCTTTTCCTAGACATCAATTGGATTTAAATTCATTCACAATTTAGCATTTTCTACCTTATTCGTCCCAATTTGCATTTCCCAGACCCCAGTTAGTTGGTGAGCAGGCCTTGCTGTTTAGCCTTACCTGGACTAAATGTAGTAGAGCTTTGTGCTCAGGAATGAAGCAGATGATTGCCATTTAGCGGCTGTAGGCAAGTCCCATCACCTCTCTCAGCCTCAGTTTCCTTATAAGATGGGGAGAATAAGCGACATGAAGAGCTTAGCAGAGGCTGGCACTAGTGGAGTGCTCAATCCATGTAGCCATTATTATCAATTGTATTATCTGCTTGGGACAACTCAGGCTTGGCCCTAGCCCTCCTCACCATCTGACCTAGGAGGCCGGCACAGAGGCTGGAATCCCCAGAAAGCTCTCCACAGGCCCCAGCCACATCCTGCATTCTGCCCTCCCCTGTCCTCAGCTTCTGTCCTGTCTGCATTGTCTCCTCTCTTGGGGGCTCCTCTGCAAGGGCCCCTGCTGAAGCAGCACTGTTGGCAGCTTTAAAAACAAGCTGATCACTTCATTCCCCATCTCTCTGCTTTTCCTGCTGGTTTTGTTGATTTTAAACACAGCCAGACGTTTTGCTTGGTTTATTATCCTGGAAAGAACACTCACCGAAAGCTCTTTATTGAATCAACTGGTTTGTATATGTGTGTTTTAACTCCTTCCCTTGGCATTTTTTTTTCAAGGAAAGGCCTATAATCAGATGGTGAGCACATGGCTTTAGAAAGCAGGTTTCCAGGTGCCTCTGTGGCCCCAAAAGTGACCTTGTAGCTCTTATAAAAACTGGAAGACAATCCCTTAAGCTTTTGACAGGGACAAAGGAATTTTAAGCAAATGGAGCTACCTTTTATCTTTTGTGGGGTTTTTAGTCCTCATTCTTTTCCTTTTGCCATTTGCCACCAAGGATTAGTTTATATCTTTGATCCCTGCCCCTGAACCATCACTGTATAAATGGCCATTGCATACCTTACATTTTTAATAACAATGGCTCTACTTTTTTGAGTATTTACTGTATACCAAGCACTGTGCTAAAAGCTAGAACTGCTTTATTCTGTACTCCTAGCAGAGTGAAGAGGCATGGATTACTTTCTTCTTTACAGAGACCTGAGGCTAAAGGTCATGTAACTTAAAGAGGTACAGCAGGAATTGCAGCCTGGTTTTCTCCTCACCAGCTGTCTACTCTGCAGTCCTCACAGGACAAAGCCCAGATTTCCACTCAGGCTCCTTTCTCTCCCCCAAGCTGCGCCTTTTTATTTTTCAGATGCAGTGCATTCCTCTCCTAATCTCCTACTCTGTGCACCCCCCACTCCTAACAAAGGCCCTCCCTAGTGAAGGGTGACAGTTCTCCCTGCTCCTCCACAGCAGAATGTACCACGTTATGTTACTGCACACTGAGAGATGACTTCGTTATGTCAGTGTCATCCTACCTTACCATGGTCCTGGAAACCTCTTACAGAGAACTGGCCTGAGCCATCCCATGCACCCTCTTTACACTGTGCTTTCTCCTCTCCATTTTTCTGCATAACTGAGGATGAACTGACCTTTCAGACTCCCAGCTCAGAAGATGGCCCATTGCTATTTTTTAAAAAAATCAGCCTGAGGACAGCACATTCTGTTTTCACTCCTCTTGCTCACAGACTCCTCAGCTTGTCATACCAAATTCCAAAAAATTTATAAATGTTCGACTCTTAGGAGACAAAACATCTCATCTGAGTCAAATGACTAGTGACTTAGGGACCTTAGTCCAGTCATAGATAATTCATGATAGTGCTTATGGGAAGGCTGGGCTACATCTGGTAACCTGGCCTTAAGAAGGTCCCATTTATTTTGATCTCAAGGAGTCAGACCATTCTCTCTACCTCCCCCACTCACCCTGTTGTCAGTCTTGAAGAAACTTTCCTCCTCAGAGTTGCATGTAGGAAATGCATCAAGGTAAATGTGCACAATATAAAAGGAAGGTTGACAGCCTTAAATACCAGAAAAATGTCATAGGACATTGAAGACATAATGGACTAGTTACAGTGGTTCAGATGAAAGGACTTTGGCTCAGAATTCTATTACCTTTCATAGTCTGGTGTGCATTTTCTTTGTCCTTGTCTGATTTTCCTGCATGGCAATCTTCTGTCTGTGGATCTCTGCTGTGGCTCGCTGCATCCCCACGAGAAACCCAACACCTCAGCTGAAGGAACACTTCAACACCCCTATAGGATAGAGAAGAAAGTGGAATGAAAATTAAAGAAACAGTGGTGGATGCCTTCTCTTTTCTCATTGAAATAGAAATGAGAAGAGATCCTTTTTTAATCTTTGATGATAACAAGTGTTTCCGTATGTTTCCAGGGAAATTCACTTCCTGTGAGGGTCATTTAGAAAAAGAAAATAACTGCTGATGTGAAAAGTTAGAAATCTGAATTGTTAAATGTTTTCTTGTTATCAAATTTCATTTTTACACTGTAAGTTACTACCAATCAGCTACTTCCTACACTGCAGTCTACCCATTTCCCACACCAGAAGAAGACCTGGTATCCATGACACCAACTCAGAGACCTCCAGGTAGTGGAAACAAAAGAGAGGAGGCTCTGTTTCCTTATACACTGCTGCCTCCACAAACAGGAGAGGATGCCTTGATTACCTTACAGAAAGAATGAAGGGTTCAGAGAAGAGCCTAGAAGAATCTAGGCTCCTTATGGCCAAGTCCCCAGTGTAAGAACGTTTTTACCCCAGTGATACTTCCCAGAGCAGATTATTATAGTAGGAATTAAATACTTTCTTTTGGAGGCTTTGTCCCCCTCCCTTATCTTTCATGGAAGAATTTTTGATTTTTCTCAAAAGAGGGTGGTTTTCAAAAGGAGAGGTAACTTGAAAGCGGCATCCTCTTTAACGACAGTATTTTTTTCCCAAATGGCAAGAGCACTTCAGTTTGAAACTTAATGCCTTCTGTTAGGAAATGCTGTCTCTTTGCATCTGGAAGAAAAGTTTATAGTGAAAGTGCCATGGGAAGGACACATGACTGCCTGGGTCTCAGTTTCTCTCCCTGTGCATCACAGAATAGAGTGGCTGAAAGAGATCCCCAAGGGTAAGAAATTCTAGCCCTCTTCTCTTCTGCCCAAAGAACTGAACACTCATCAGCCTGAAGCTGATTCACTTGCTTTTAGCAATATTACATGAAGGAAAAAGGGGTTCTTTATTTTTTGTCTGCTTCCTTAACACTACCAGTCCTACTTGCATATATGGAACCCAGTTTTTCTAGTCTAGAATTTAAGGTAAGATGGATTGATTTGGATGTATATCTCAAGTGTAAAGTCAACACAGTCTTCAAAAGCATATTTTTGGATGTCTTTTCCAGAAATTTTTACAGACCCCTTAAGTTCAGGGCTTGACCTTTGATTTCCGTAGCAAAATCTGAAAATCACAGTTAAATTTAAGAAGGTGTTTAATTTTTTTCCAATTTCATTAAAAACACTGCTAACATTTTGGATCAATTCTATGATGATTATTTTATTCATCTCAATGCCCCTCATCTATGAAGTCTCAAAACATGTGTGCGCAATGCCAGCTTCTGATTACATTTATAAAATTCCAGCCTTGACCCCAAAGCTGTGATTGTTCAAGATACCAGATACACAGAATTATTTACTCAACTTCAGGAAAGCTGTCCAATCATATAAATCCTGATTCTTAAACAAAAGCCTCCTCTGGGAGTAAAGATCAAAATAATACTCCAATGATGCAATTACTTGAGTGAGCAAAACCAGACCTCATGAAAAAGGGAATTTATAAAGAAAGCCACAGAATCTTTTGGAGTGTTTTGTCCACTTTTGAATGATAGTGGTGAGGTTTCTTTTTTGTAATCAGACAATTCTTCATCAAGAGCTCACAAGTTGCCCATGAAATACCAGCACTTGTGTGATAACCCTACGCTTATCCCTCCTCAAAAGCTGAGATCCAACAGGACAAATGGTGACAAGAAAAGAGAGAAGGCATACAGGGATCTACCTCAAGCTATCACAGTGTGAGTTAACTGCTGATTTCATTGGGAGATTGCAGCACACACGTGATAGGGGTGGGACACTGGAGGAAAGCTGTTGGGATTTGTAGGTTCCTTTCAGGGTGGGTTCCATTGGCCACTTATTCACCGAAGAAAGAAGAGCAGGAATGTATCCAAGATGTTAACAAGAACATCTCTTTGGTGCCTTGTCTCCCAAGTCCGGGTGATTATAACCACCACACATACCACCTTCAGTATTGATCCCTGTTTCATCTGGCCTAACATGGAGTAATGATGCAGCTGTTAGAGTTGACCTGAGGCTCTTGGAGGGAAAGAGTGAAAAGCATCTTCCCATGTTCTTCATAACCTTGATAGGGACTCTGAAACTTCTTTATCCCGAGAGAAACTCTTGGAAGCCTTTGTTGGTGCAGACAAATCACTGGTGGAAATTTTCATATTGGTGGTCACAGAAATGCCAAAGAGACCTAAGAGTTCTCAGAGGAACCTCATGCCAAAATCTCAGAGTCTGTATCATAAACACCTATATGCCAACACTGCCCCTGCTTCTCAGATGAATGCAGGAAGATAGTAGGAATTTAGGAAGCATTTGTGCAATGGCAAAGAAATAAATATGGCCCATGAGGAAAGATGACTGTACTGCTAATACCCTCATCCTGGAGTCCTAAGGAGAAAGATACAGGAATTTTGTGAAGTCTTCTGAATCTATCTTCCATAATGCAAACTTAGGAATTTGCATCATCTTTTCTTCAAAGTTGGTACTTCAAAACACAGATTTTAAAGGTTATACTCAAAAACATATGTATCAAGATTTTCAAGCAATAGCAGCAACAACTATGGACCTCTGTATATCCCTTTTATAAATAAATGCCATTGGACTTCAAAGACCCAGTTGTCACTTCCATTTTCAATAGCCAGAGATAAGGAAGCTCTGTTCCATTTCCAGAAATCTCTTGGACCTGGTATTGACTGGCTGTTATCAGCTTTTGGATTCACAATGTAGCTTTGTAGCACAGGAATCCCTTTTGATTTGCAGAGTCAGGGTTTGAAATTTTGAATGTCCTCACTTATCTCCTGAAAATTCACAATGTTGATTTTTCCCAAGCCTACCTCAATCACTTTTGGCTTCTATTGCTTCCTGTGGACTGGTAAAATAAGCAAGCATTTTTAAAGGTATTAAAAACATATTTGCATTTAATAGAGATCATTATAACTACATAATTTTTTTAAATGAAATGACATTTAAAGAGAGAATGAGAGAGCTCTCTGAAGTCAGTCCTGCCTTTCAGGAGATTATCCTACAGAGTAGATTTAATCTTCACTAACCATCAGAGCCATGAGATCACTATCAAGTTTAGAGACAAAGATGCTTTCTTTTCAGAGAACTCCCTCAGTATGGAGGCTGCACAGTGGTATGGTCATTTGGATTCCAATGACCATGATTAATCTAGCCTACCCATTCCTGGGATTGAAACTGAGGCTCACTCCACCTCTTTTATTTTACTAGGCTCAGAGTCATTGTAAGAATTTATAATTAGGACTTTCCCAAAGACTCTACAGACTTGAGAGCTAAGAAAACCACCCAAGCCTGGAGATCCCATGCGGTCTTGTTCTTTGATGGCAAAGCCCTAACATCCTGGGAGATAATATCTAAGAAATTTTAGATCATTTTGTAAAATTAAATGAATATACTTATCTAAGACTAATGTAATAAAGAAACTAAGAATCAAGGAAGTCTTGCCCTTAGCCAGAGATGTTTCCTAGCCTGTTTTTCATGAGGGCAGTCCCTATGTTTCATTTTTTTCATGTGGGAAGTCCCTGTGTTTGGCATTCCACAGCTTTGTTTATTCGCTCCTGCTTAATAAGCCACTCTCCTTCACATTATCTTATTTCCTGCTATCCTGTGGGCTCCATGACCTCTGTAAGAGAGAAGGGACACGTGCAGGCCCTGTTAAATCTCTTCCCATTTTCACGTGGCACTGCAGCCTCCAAAAGCATATTTCATCTTGAAACAGCGACCATATGGACACCTGAACTAAAAACAGAGCTTCCTACCCACCAGCCCTTTAAAGCAAATACACACACACACACACAGATACACACACACACACACACACACACACACATACATATATATAGCAATAGTGTCTTTCTGTCCAGAGGATTGAAAAAATAAAATTCATTTTTCTAATGACAAAATAAAGAATGTTATTGTTGTTTATGGAATCTTAGGGCTTTCAGATCAGGCCACACTATTACAGCCCAATGCTATCCTGTGGACTTTCGATTCACATGTGAAATGGAGCTGAGGATGGGTGCTGCCTAGCTGAAAGCCTAGCTCAGGTACAGGAGGAAGTAGCCATCTGTGTAGCCTTTGTGGAAGCACACAAAGGGGTAGGAGTAAAGAGAGAGGCAAGAGGGAGTCCTCAAAGCAGCCTTATGGGAAAGGCGTAGAGGCCAGCTCTGCTCGGAACATAGACAGGCACCCCCATCCATGCACACTCAGTTTATGCCAGAGCAATGTTTAATACTCATCCTCACAAATATACAAATCCTTAGTTTGCCGAATAATTCAAGGCTTGAACACAGCCCCTGCATTGGAAAGCAAAACATATGTCATTTGTCTTTTGAGTTAATAAGCACTGAGAATTGGTCAAGTTTTCTTTTCTTTTTCTTATTTTTTTTGACAGTGACATCCATTGATCTATGCCTCACATTCTATGTAAGATACACAAGGTAGGATTGCATCTTACTTGAAGCACCAGACATTCTGCATTCAAGTTATGTGGGCCCATGTGTACATGAAAAATTTAAGAATGGCAAACAGACAAGCTAGTGGTATATTTGGCCAAAGACTCAGCCCACTTCCCAGTGCCAACAGAGATTATCCAAAGTTTGCATATTTCTAAATTCCAACCTCTTGAGAACACCTCTGTCCAGACAGCTTGTTCTTCGTGTAGCTCTTCCCCTTGTGGGAGGTTGTGTGCTGCTCTGGGTGGACACGGGGCTAAGTTCTAGTTTTCCATAAACTTGGACAAACCTGACAGAGCAGGAGTGTGGCCACTTGTGCAGCTTCCCATTCTTTCTCCTGTCTCCTTTACCCATATGTCTTCTTGTTTATATGATCACATTTCCAATCATTGGATCCCAGAATGAATTGATGTTCCTTTTGGCCTTTCTTGGAGAATGTGCTTGCTCTCCTTCCTTCTCTCCCATCTTGTCGTTGTTTTATTTTTCTCACATGGCAAAGGCCTGTCCCAAACATGGGGCATATCACTCTGTGTCTCCTTAGCACCTGGCATGGTTATCTGGCAGGCAGCACTGAATTTATTTGGTCATACCTTAAATGTCCTGTCTTTTATCTCCCAAGCGCACTATCTGGATAGGGTAGTTAAAGGTATGGTGTTCCTTCCTCTATTTTCTGGTTGTCTTTGTGTGTGTCTGTGTATGAACATAAAAGAAGAAATATGTATATAAAAATGTATATGTCTAGATGTTGCCACGGCCCCAGCTTTGTCACAGTATTCACTGCCCAACTTGGGTGGGTTTTTGGTCACAAGGTGGTTGATATGCCTGGAGTGTCATTCTGTCACTCAGATCTGTTTGTGACATCACCATTGTGCTGTTGTCCTTCCCTGCCCACACACACCCTTCACCCTTTCCACTCCATCTTATGTCATCTTGGGTGTTCCCTGTGGCCCTTGGTCCATCAGAAATAAGATGCTGGGTACCAGGCTGGCTGGCCTGAGAGAGGAAGAGACCCAAGAGCAAGCTGAGAAATCCTAAGGAAAGTAACATTCTGTCGCTGTTGTGTCCATTCATCCAGCAGCCATGCATGGAGCCCCCTACTGTGCTAGGCACAGATGACAGGCTCTGCTGACAAGGGGAAACAAGACTCTGGCCCCAGGCATGGATGGTCTATTTGTTTGTTGTTTGTTTTCCTTTTCAGAGGAGGTCTCTGGCTTTGGTAAGTTTTATCTTTGAAGACTATTTCTGAAAGGCAAAGTAACTCATGACATTTTATACATTTACATGCTTTAGGTGATGTCCAATTTCAAAATAGACCTTATTGCTCTGTGAGTAAGTCTCAGAATGATCAGATATGTGTGCTTTTAAAAGACTGTAAACTCCCTGAGAAATATCATGTCACATTTATTTTTTTCATCCTCAAGCCCTCACATCGCATGTGACACAAAACATTTGTTCTCTGGTTACGCACACTTGCTCTGTAGCCAGACCACCAAAGTTTGAGCCTCAGCTCAAACCCGCACTTGACAAACTGAGTGATGTTTGGTGAGTCACTTCACTTCAGAGTCTTTAATCTATAGCAGGATCGACCTCATAGGGTTAGCATGAGGATTATGTGAAATAATAAATTTTAAAGGCTTACCACATGAACAAGAATGATGTTCAATAAATATGAGTTACACTAGTCTATCATCATATTCTTGTTCTTGCCCTTAATTTGGAGAAAGACTTTATTTGTGAGATTAATTTCTGTAGTTCAGAAAAATATCATCACTAGAACCATGGTTGGATTAGGTCAATGAATCATAACTTCCTTTAAAAGGCAAATGTTTCTTGGCTAAAATCAAGTCTGTTCTCTGAATGATGTCCTGGTTTTGGGGTACTAATTCTAAAAAAGAATTCAGAGATCTGCACCATGCATGCTCAGGACTTGTTGGAGGAAAGCATGTATTTTGCAGTCCAAAGAAAAGCCAGACTTGTTCTCTCTTTCCAATTGTATTGGTAGAGATAAAGTAAAAAATATTCACACAAGTATATTGAACCCCTCAAGTGCCAGGAAATGTGGATACAACACAGCAGAAATGGCCCCTGTTCTTGGAATGCCTGCAGTTTAGCAGGAAAGACGCTAAAATAATTTTAACCTAGTTTAATGATGGGAATGATAGGGGAAGTGCAGGGGCTATTAGGAAGGAAACCACCACCAGGTTAGGAAGAGGCTTTTAGACTGTGAAATTTAGTACAGGATGTAACAGAGCCACTGAAGGTTTTTAAAAGCTAAATGACATATATTTGTGATTTGGAAAAATATCTGACTATATTGTGAAAGAAAAACTGATGGGAAGTATTGAGGACAAAAAGGCCAATTAGGAGATTATTGCAGTTATGTAGGTAAGAAAAGATAATGACCTTGTATGGAGAAATGAATGTAAAGATGAAAAAGTTCAAGGGACAGAAAGGGAAACATAAAAGGGGAGGCATTTGATATATGATAGATGTATAGCAAAGGCCTCTTGTTACTTAACTAAAAAATAAATACCTTCAAGGATTCTGGAAGTCTTTTGGTCACACCTGATGCTAGCTTCGAGGGGGCTTCTTCATAAGCTTAAGCAGAACTTGAAGATAAAGCGGTCCCTTGTCATTTAAAGGGCAATGCTTCTTTTGAAAAGTTTAGCCCTTCTCTAAACCTTAAACTACATTATTTTGGCTCCAGCAAATGCCTGGTGTGAGCCCTTCCAGAAGGGATTGTTAATGTCACTTGGGTCTCTGAATTATTGATGAGCTCCAGGGTTTGTGGAATTAATGAGCTTCCACTAGGGGGAAGGATAGGCATATTGCTTTAAGAAAGTCAGCAAGTCTCCCTGGAGGAGGCTTCCTTGAGCTGGCTGATGGGGGTGCGATTATTCCAGAAGCAAACTGCTGGATGGAGATAAACCTCATTTCATGCACAGGTACTCTGAGGTCCCTCTGAAACCAATGGGGCAGCACAGGCCCTCAGGGTATAACCTGGTCCATTTGAAGAAATTGACTGTGAATAAAGCATCCCTGCAGCTCCATCGTGGGAGCTTCCTTCCCTGGGAACACCTGCCTCCCCTAGCAGCCTCTGAGCAGCACAGAATGTAAGCACTAGGCCGCTGATGGTGAATCTTTTAGAGCCTTCAAAGATAACTGGCCAATTGCAGCACATGGAATAGAATGAATCTGACAGGGATAGCAGAGAGGGGAGAATCCTACAGTCAAATTGGAAAATGTTCTGATAATCAAATAAGCAGATTTCTTTAATAAATACATTGACATTCCATTCGGTGTGACCTTCTAGGGTAAGAATATGGGATGTAATGTTTTCCCAACATATTTGACCACAGAAGGTTCTTTTTGAGGACCTCTTAGAAGCAGTATTTCACAAAGTTCACTCTAAGTATGTAAGATTCTAAGACCCAACTTAAATCCTCTCTGGAACAAAGTAGGGTATAGATAAGGAGAATATTCTTGAGGACTGGAGATACATCTTGTCTCCTTACTTCCACTAACTAACAGAAGGTTTGGCATCTAGTGGATGTCTTGTAAAGTTTCTTGAATTTAAGAGCGGAATCATTGAATCAAGGTTTTGACATTCTCTGCGAGGTCAATTGTGCTAGAAGGACCTCATTGATTATCTCATCCAAATTCTCATGTCATGAAGCAGAAATTGAGGCCAAAGGAAGGAAAGAAACTTTCCCAATTCCTACAATTCAGGCAGAAGATACAAGAATCTAGTTCTCTTCACCCACTGATTCATTTCAACAAGTACATATTGAGAAACTGGTAGATTAGCCAGGGCACTAGATTCGGCCCCAAGTTGCCTTTCTGGAGTTTACATTCTAAGGAGGGAGTTAAGCCATTATATTAATTGCAGAAGTTGATCACTTCATTATACTTAGCATAATCGCTGTCAGAAGGACAGTGTGCTGGAAGCGTGAAATAGTGGCCCCAGCTGGAACTTGTGGCCAGGCCCCTTCACACTGCTGCCCATTGCACTGCACCCCAGGACCATGTCACTGGGTTGTCCCCTCTCTTTATCGAGGTTTGTACTTATGAGGACCATAGCTTCTGATCCAAACTGGCAAAATCTGGACTGTTGTGCAAAGGATTATTTTCTGGTTTGTGAATTGCTTAGTGAAATTGTACAAAGTTAAAACAGATTTAATAATAACAGCTGCCTACTTATGATGCCCAGTTTGCTAAATTACTGGCACATATTATTTCAGTCAGTCCTCTTAACAACTGTATAATTATACATTCTGTCCATTTTACAGTTGGGAAAACTGAAGCTTAGAGTTAATTTGCCAGTCATCACATAAATAGGAGATAAAATGGTGGCATTAGAGTGAATTAAGGCTTATTCAATTCCAAAGTCCCCACTATTATAACATTTGGCTTTTATTAAAAAAAATAGGATTAAATGGTGTAAAATTGGAGCTGCCCTGAAAATCAGAGTCTGGATTTTTTTAAAACTTATTTTAGAAATAATCAATGCAAAGTGCCTAGCACAGTGGCCAGCCATACTAGACCCTGAGTACATGGCAGCCGTTATTGTCATCACTATCCTGAAACATTTCAACCAAGAGTTGTCAAATTACAACCCACAGACCAAATTGAGCCCATCACCTATTTTTGTAAATAAACTTTTATTGAAATATGGCAATGTTTATGCATTTGCAAATTGTGTGTGGCTGCTTTCAAGCTTCAATATCAGAGTTGAGTAATTGCAACAGATTCCCCATAGTTCACCAGCTTAAGCTATTTCTAGGTGGATCTTTACAGAACAACTTTGTTGACTCTGAACAGGACAACTGTCTCGGTTTTCTAGTTTGCCTAGTTTGTCTTTCTGTGAGCCCTACCTCGGATTAAGGTAACAACTTAGAATATTATATGCTTTCTGCCTCAAATAGAAGGTAATGGTAAGTAGAAATTTCAGATATTGTGTTCCATCCATACCTCATCTTATGTAACTTTCTCAGTAGCCCCATACTATGAAAAGACTGGGGCTCAAAGAAATTTAATATTGGGCCGGTGTCACACAGCCTCTGAGTGCTAGACCCAGCCACTGATATGGCTCCCAAGCTTGAGCTCTTAGGCAAAAGATAATTTTTTAATGTTGTAAGAGGCTACATCTTAAAGCAAAACAAAGCAGTCTGCTACCATTCTTTAAAACTAGATACTTCTGCCTCCCAAACTAATTCCAAATATAAATGGGACTCAATTGAAAGCAATTCTCAGCCAGATGGGTAAACACTTAAGTTAAACTTATTGGGGGAAGGGGAAGGCTGTGAATACTTAGACCACTGGTATGGTCTAGGCTGGCTGCCAAGTCAGAATGTCTGGATAGTCACCTGCATGCCACAGTACTGTGCCTGGGACCCACTTTTACAACTTCTCCATCACTTCTGGAGATAGCCAACCTGATGGCTTCTCACCTTTCCCAATAATTCCTACTGTGCAAAGGCCACATAATCTATATTTGCTCCTAAACTTCCGTAGAGCACACTCCTAGGCTTAGAGTATATACTCAAACCATGTTCCTTCCTTTGAATGGAAAACGCAGTAGCCAGGTGGATTGATTGGTTACTATGTTGACCCTCTCAGGTGGAAATGAACATGTTCTTCTCTCTTCCATTAGAGTAACAACTATCAAACATCCTGAAACACTAAAGTTTTGGGTTCTTATTGCTCATCCACTCAGTGAGTGTCTATCATGGGCCAGGTCTGATGTTCACAGCCATTTTCACATTTGTCGTCCTATGTAACAATGATAAGTCAATTTTCCCTTATTTTGTGGCAGAAAATGCAGTTTGCAACCACATTTATAGACGTTTGCTACTTATAATACTGAAACACATTAAGCTTTCTAGCTGACAAGTGCTTTCATGTCCATACCTTTCCCTGAGACCAGGCAAAGGCAGAGAGAAGGGACAAGTGTATTTTGATATTTTGATGGCCCCTCGGCGAAGGGAGTGGCCATGTTGTTGAAATGAGGACTTGAATGAAAACCAAATGGCAAAATGAGGCTGAAATGACCTGTGAAACTTAACATACTCTCAGACAGATTCTGAGCTGCCAACACAGAGAGGTTTAAAAAGGTGATGATTGGGCTGGGGGTTTAGCTCAGTGGTTTTGCCGCCTGCTGCGCAAGTGCAAGGACCCGAGTTCGATCCCCAGTCCAAAAAAAAAAAAAGGTGATGACCAAAACCCTGTAAATCTATTTGAATAGTGATAGAAACTCCCCGCCTCATCCTAGGGTCAAAGCAGAACCAATGCAGAGTCTAAATCTGCCTGGCTCTCCTTGATTAGATCAGCCTCAGCCTCTCAGATGGGTACAACTGTGGTAGGGTTCCGCTGTCTTTTTCCTATCCCTTAGCGGTGAGTTTTTTGCTTAAACCAATATGTGTCTTTCTATAGGCTGCATGCCCCTCAAGAATAAGAACTGGGTCGTAGTCACCTCTTTGCCTCTAGTTCTGAACCAGGGAGGTGCTTAGCAAGCAACAGGCAGATGGAGGAGTAAGCAGAGCAGCTTGCCTATAGCTGCATTTGCACACATAGACGGCACGAGTTTGTCTGTCTCACGATAGTCATTGGAGCTCCTCTGGGGCGCAGAGCCCTCTTCAAAGTGTAGTGTAAACATGATGGCAAGAAAAAGAACCAAGCCCTCTTCTTCAAAGATAAAACAGCTGTTTAGGAGAAAATAAGACAAAATAAATGAAACCCCTGAGGTCCAATAAAATTGACCTAGCAACGAAAGTTGAAAAAAGTTGAAAAAGTCCTTTGGAGCAAGGTCCAAAGAAGTACTGAGGGACAAGAGGAATAAACAGAAAGGTGTTTCCTTTGTTCGAGACACCCACTGGGGAAAGAGGAGCACAGGTAAATGACCAAGAAGCAAAGACCAGGAAAAAGCTCCGCCAATCAGATTCTAGCAGACAGATTCATCCACTGACAGCAGCTCCAGAATCATGATCTCTGGTAAAAATTGGGGCTGTAGATGCACAAGGCAAAGGCTTCATACCTAACCCTGTCCCATCTGACAGCAACCTTAGCGAGTCCTTTCACCGCTCTGAGTCTCAGTTGCCTTCTCCGCCCCCCTGGGCTGTGTGGCATGGATGTGCTGACTGATGTGAGAGCACTGCATAAGCTGGCAGGTGGAATGTGAATGTGTGTGAGGGCAATTGGCCCTGGGCTGCTAGACCTTGACCCTGTATCCTTTGTCTTGCAGAGGGTTGCCCTGGGTTGTGCAATGGTAACGGCAAATGTACTTTGGACCTGAATGGGTGGCAGTGCGTCTGCCACCTGGGCTGGAGAGGAGCTGGCTGTGACACTTCGATGGAAACTGCCTGTGGAGACAGCAAAGACAATGATGGAGGTAGGATTCTGGTACCCATGGGCCCAGGCAGCGCCAAGGGTGAGGTGCCCAGAGCGGAGGGTGAGCCATCACTGAGTTAATGGGCTGTAAACACCAGCTGCCCAGTTGGGGGTCTACAGGGAAAGCAGAAGTGTACTCATGTGGCCCAGGGAGTGAATGCATATCACTAGTTCCTTTTGTATCCATTTAAATTAACTAATATAAATAAAATCAATTGCCATTCAGCACCTGGTATAAATAAAACACAGAGAAGAGTCTTCAAATAATTCCATAGTTGAATGAGTTCCCTGGGAAAGGTATGGGTTCCCCTTGTTGGGGGTAGATAAGACGAGATCATCCAATTCTGTACCGCAGAACCCATCGTGGTGGGGACACAGGATGCTTCTCCACTGGAGGGAGATTCAGTTACCTTGGTAGGGTCCCTTCTCCTCCTCTTCTAATGCCAGCCATTCCCAAGCATACCAAAGGACACCTCTATCTGCACTCTCTGTCCTTGTGGGTTTGTAATAGTATTTGCCTTTGCTTTGGATTTTTCTTTTCAAGTGCTAGACATTCAAAACCCAATGAAGGAGGGGCTCATCTTGTAGAATGAAGGGACCTGGGTTCTAATTCCATCTCTGATTTTGACTCCCTGTGTGTCCTTAGGCAAGCTATTTGATGTCTCTGCATTTCACTCTCCATATTTATAAAATGAGGCAGTTAGACCATAAGGACAGTTCTAGTCCTTCTATCAGTCATAGAATTAACCTTCATATTTCTATTATATAAACTGGCATAAATACAACCATAATGTGCTCTACTTTCCCACCTGGAAGATGCCTGATTTCACCAATCTCAGGGTGGTTATTAGGAGAATAAAAAGATGGAGATATAAAAAATCAAAACAGTTAACTCTTCTTTTTTAATGATGGCCTAAAATTTGGCCTAGTCCACTTGTGTTTATGCAGCTCTCTTTGATTTCTAGTATACTGCAAAAATCAGCCAAGAGAAACTCAGCATCCCAACCTTTGGAAACTTTCTACCTAGAAGGTTTCTAAAATCTCAAAGCACCATAAGAAAAAGCCAACAGTATGACCTTGCTTTGAGTTATTCCCAGCAGCCTAGAAGGGGCTCTTTTGGACCACTGGTCTTAGTCCAAGCCAACCTGCAGTCCTCCTGCATGATGCCTTAGTCCAAGAAGCAGAGGCAGGCGGACCTGATGCAGAAATTCTGGGTCCAAAGGAGCAGCTGTCAATAGGTATTTATGGGCCTTTGTAGATATCAGGGATAGATGGTGCATACTCTCCTTCTGAGATTTTGCAGTGTTGAAATATCTCTTAATCAATCTGAAACTTGTGGAGTTCATTAATTCTCGCGCTGCATAAATATCCAGAGCTTCTATTATGGTACTAGGCTTTATGCCAGGACCAGAGATGAGCAAGTCATGTCCCTGCACTCCAGGAACTCAAATGCAGGAGAGAGACCCAAAGTCAAGTGTTAATGGGCTGTAATAAGCGCTCTTGCAGGGTTGTATGCAGGTTGCTGTGAAAATTGGAAAACTTTCCTCTGAAAGGTGATACTTGAATAGGAAGAAGTTTCCTGCAAAGGAATAGGCTTTCCATTCTGAGATATCATCGTGGGAAAAGGTAGGGCAAAGCAAGGAAGAGCTCCAGATTCCTTTCTTCAAGCCAAATAAAGAGCAATCATGTTTGCTCTTGATAGGAAAGAAGTGTCAGCCTACATTATCTGTGTGGTTTCCTCAGCATTCCCCTTTACTTTGCCTGTGTGGGCACGGTTCCAGTGACAATGGTAACATTCATGGAATAGAAGAGAAGGAGAGAGGAGCCACACCATTAAGTCATTCCCTTCTCAAGCATCCAGGATCTTGGCCAAAGCCTCCAAACAGCTGTTGAACATCTGGGCAGCAAAAGAACTGAATGTCTTTGGGAAATATGGAGAAAGAGCACATTCCCTCATCACACATGCAAATATAGGTTACAAAGCAGGGTTCTTTTATTCCGTCCATGAAATGCAATATCAGTGTAACCTCTGTTTGCCATACTTCAGAGCCAGCCTTCCCAGCATTAGAACTCACTAGTGTTTATGTGAGGCCTGAGCACACAGTAGCCCACAGCCTCACTGCTTCAATGGGAGAAAGAACTTGTCATAGGAAATGGGGTTGACCTGTACCAGGGGAATGGTGCCTCCTCCAGCTGCTCTGAGAGATGAGCCAGCAAAAAATGGAAAAGAACAAGCAGAAAATCCCCAGCTGTGGGAAAATATACCTCTTCTGTTTTTTGAATATGTTATGGACCAAAATTAGCATATTTTTAGCAAAGCTATACAAAAGCACTGTAATGTGAGTTCATTCACTCACTTCACAAATGTTAACTGGTTGTCTCCAGGGCCCTGTCCTGGTCACAAGGGCTCCAGAAATAAATAAGACATGGTCCCTGCCCTTGCAAAGTTCATAATCTAAAGGGAGAGAGAAACAGCAGGTAATTACAATACAGTGGATTATTGCTGTGATAAAAGGATATCCATTCATTCAACTGATGTTATCAGGTGCCTGATCCCTACCATGGGCCACGATGATTGCAAATATAACCATCTGGGGAGGACAGATCATCAATCAGCCTTGGTTTCTCAACTGTGAAATGAGGAAATGCCTCACTTCAGGGCCCTCTCAGTTCACTGGCTCTCCAACCGTATTGGGGGTGGGGGAGGTGGAACAGAGGAAGGTACAGGGGCTTCCTTCTTTGTAGGGGTGCACAGATGAAGTAACCACAGGACCAGAGAGGGCAGGGCACATCTCCACTGGCCTCTTTATCACACTGGGCCTTCCCTAACCACATCCTGCTTTAGAGGAGACAGAAATAGGGCAGGCTCTATGCAGAGCATGAGAGTGGGCCACTTTTCAGTTCAGTCCAGCACACATGTGTTGGGCTCCTGCTGTCAGCCATGCTCCTTTGTGAGGGAATATAAAGATCCATGAGCACAGCCCATTCTCTCCCTCAGGAAACCCACAGTCACTTGGGAGAAACTGTCATCCAAAGGACTAAATAAAATGAAAGCGGAATGAAATAAGCACCTTTATTTCAGTCATAATAAGGAATGTGGCATAATCCCAGATAAATAACTCAGCGCGGAGGGAAGTAGTGTTACAGTTACACTGAGTGGTTGTGATTGAAATGACTTGGGGGTATGAAGAAGGAATTAGTAGAGTTGAATGGACATCAGAGTAGAGTTTTGCATGGGACATCAGAGAAACCAACTTCTGCTCCTTCCTTCTGCTCCCTTCATGTTGTAGACAGGGAAACTGGAGCCCAGACAGGAGTTGTGATATCACACACTACAGAGTCACACCAACTCGGCCCATAGTAGGACCCAGAATCGAGCCATTGCATGGGCCCTTGTGCACCTAGAGCATTTCACTTTCTCCTGGTGACATTTGCTCTTGCTGAACATGCTGTGAGCCCTTACTCAAACCCAGATAGGTCACAGCAGTGCCACAGAACCTACCAGAGTGTGATAAGAACCTGAATGTTATTTCACAGTCTGCAAACCAGTTGTGCATCTCCTCAACAATGCTATGAGGAATTGGCATTCTTATCCCCTTATTGTTTCCTTTGGGTGTAGACCCAGAGCTTAGCTGGTCGGTGCAGAATCTGCCAGAGCCTGTAAGGCCCAGCCACTTAGAGTAGCTCTTCCCTCTGCCCAGGCCTCGGACTTGTGGCTCCATCATATGCCACCACCACATTTCAAACTCTCTGAGGACTTTCATGTCCTCTTTTTCCCAATTTGCTAGGCTGACAGCAACCCTTTCAAATTAAATGTGAATATCAAGTTTCATGAAGAATGCTATTTCAGTGTTTTTTAAATGTGAGGCAAAAAAAAGTTATGCAATATGGCTGAGTTGGGGGTAGCTTTATTGGTTTTTGTTTTTCATGTATGGCTGTTGTCTAGATTTTAAAGCAGCAAACAGATCCTCAGTGTGACTCAGTAGTTGCTGTAGTTCCTAATCCTCGGTCAGGCTGCTCCATCCATCTAGCCTGCCTCTTGATTTACCCACTTACTGTGAATCTTTCTGTGTGCCACACTTGCCAAAAGTATGTGCCGTATTCATTTCCGATGGGAAGCCCTTTATGATGTGCTGTCAGGTGAATCTTCTCATCTAATCCCCACTGACCCTCTCACAAGGATGTTCATTCCGTGCCCATTTCACTGTTGGTGAAACTGTGCCCCACACATGCTGGGACTGTAAAATGAGGATAATAATGAATACCTTGTAGGGTTGTTGTGATGATTATAGCGTATTTAAATTACCTAAGAAATAACACAATACAAAGATTAGAAGTACAGGATCTGTACTCAGATTCTCTGGATTCACTTCCTAACTTTCCTATTTGCTGACTGTGTGACTGGTGTCACTCAATTTCTCTTGAGGCTTAGTTCCATCTCTTGCGAATTTCAGTTCTCTCTCCTGATCCTTTCTACCTTTAGAGAAGTATGATTTATTATAAACAAGATATTTATATGTAAGTAACTATTTTTTGAAATTAGACTGACAATGTCTATAAAATTTTATACTCTTTTTTCATCTAAGGTTATAATGTTTTTCTCCAGACAATAGTGGATTTTGACCTTTTTTATTTTCTTTATTGAAATCTATATTCCAAATTGTAACATCACTGTTGCTAGAAAGAAAAAAATCCAAATATACATGAAGGATAATTATAGCCATAATTTAAAGAACCCTTGCAACAAACTTGCAGGCAGACATCACACACAGAGATGTTGCCTCTCAGTGAGCTAAAATGATTTACCCAAAGTCACACAGGGAGTCAGTGGGAGAGCGAGGAATAGATGGAAACTGTGTTTAAAAAGAAGACACCAGAATAAAAACTCCATTGGAATTTAAACAGCCAGGCCTCTTTTGATAAAGGATCTTTAAGCAGCTTCAAGGTATGATAATCTCTTTAGATCCTCTTGGCCCCATGAGAGACAATCATAGGTGGCAATACATAAACAATTGATGGATGCAATCTCCAAGAAGTTCCGGGAAAACTGAGAACAAAGCTCTCTGTCCTCCCTCTTCCTCCCCATCTCCCATTGCAGGAATGGAGAGTTCACATAAAGCCATAGAATTTGGTCACCCTTCAGACTATCTCTAACCACGCTTCTCGTGATAAGAGACAGGAGAAAAATTGACCTTTAAAAATCTCGTGTTCCAAGGAGGAGATAAAGATTTTGCAAGCCTTTTGAAAGAAGGCACAGAATGTATTATAGCAAATGACAAAAACTTCTCTCAGATGGGTACAGAGAGGGGAGGCACATTCCACCCTCCTCCCCTCAGCTCCCCACCCCCCACCCCCAGCCTTCCCGATGCTGCTCACACCCTATTGTAAGACTGTTCTGTGGCCAGACTACAGACAGCAGTGAGATGGGTTTGGCTGATGGGCCGTCAAGCCAGGGGAACAGGTAAGCCTGCAGAGAGATGGATGGGCTTGTTAGACCCCGACATGTTACCATCAATTTAAGGAATCATGCAAACAGCCACAGGACAGTGTTTACGAGCTGCTTATCTTCATCCTTGCTTCTAGTCTGCATTTAAACATTCTCTTCCAGGAAATATCCCACCCCCAGCCTGAGCTGGGCTCCCTGCTTAGGCCTTCCACGGTCCTATGTGCTTCCTTCTCTCCTGGCCCTCTGTTGTGTCTGTCTGACCCACTACGCTGAATTCTTCTGGGGCAAGACTGTTTTGTTCCTGTGGCCAGTGGCGAGCACAGGGCCTGCTGGCCACAGAATGGGTGTCAGAGTGAACATTAATAGGCGCATCCCCTGTGCCTCCTTGCCAAGAAAAGGAATGAGCTCCTCTTGCAAGGAATGGCTTCCATCACACACAGCCATTCCTATGCAGGCTTCAAGTTCAAGAGTCAGGAGTAGGTGAACACTTTGGAATGTTTCATCCAGTAGCCCAGAGACCTGAACCTGTTTTTTGGATTTTGGTTTTGGGGGTTTGTTTTTTAATCTCTCCTCTGCCTTTTCCTGACCATTTCCTCCTCCTTTTCCTTTTCCTTTTCTTGCCCTCCCCTCCCCCATCAGAGGCCACTCCTGAGTGTGGCACTGCTACTCCACGCCTAGTGTCTGGGAGACTACATGGCTTTTGTGACACTTTCTTCTACCCATTTTCACTGACCATGTTAAGGAAGTGGAAAGAGAGGAGCTCAGAACCTCAAAGGAAAAGGAAATTTCTGTGGAAGAAAAAACAATTTTTCTCAAAAGTTTTACTGAGGGTTTTAGTAAGAATTGGAAAGAAATAGAGAAAGATCCTCCCTATTTTTCTGATTTTTTTTCCTGCTGTGATAAATTCTCATCCTTTAATAAGAAAAGCAAATCTGTATAACAGAAAATTCATAAGTCATCCAACTTAGGTGTACATAGAATTAAGTAATATATAAGGTGCTTGGAAAATATAAATGTTTCTAACCCAGCCAAACCAGACAGTCCCCAAAACTATATATTGATGTGTTTCCTGTCTACCCCAGAATTTACTTTTCTATTCCCAAAGCACACCTTTTCCTTTTAATACAAATCTTCTAAAATTCATCATCGGTGCCCAACGGAGTTAAATTGTGAAAGATCCTCCCTTACTGTAGACCAGCCATATGCAGTTTCAGGCTGCCATATGCTACATGTGAAAACATAAAGAAGGTTTTACATGAAAACTGGTCTTGTAAAACTGCCGCCTTTAAAAGAATTTTGTGGGGCCTACTCATATTTTTACTATATCTCATTTAAATATGATTGTCTCTATTGGTAGAAATTTGCCTACATTTACTACTCAGCAAATACTTGTCAAATGTGTGACTGGAAAGTGGCAACACAGCAAGGTGTAGGCAGACAGAATTCCTGGTGAGAATTAATCACTCTTACCCGCAAAGCACACAGTGAAAAATCCCCTGGTCCCAGGGTCTCTCCCAAGAGCACAGTTGGTATGATATCTCCATTTCTCAGAGCCCCAACCTACAAATCCCCTGTGATCTCCACTCCCCTAATTTAAAAGGGTGTTGTTCTGCATTCAGAAGGGCTGCTCTGGAATGTGTACATAGGGAGGAGGCAGGGTAGGGACCAGTGATGCTGTTACCAGGAGACAGGCTTAAGGGATGCGCCTGCCCAGGAGCTACTAGTAACCATCACTTGCCAAGTCCTTGCTTAGGCTCTCCTTATCGTGCTGAGTACTAATCCTAATCCTCACAGCATCTCTGTGAAGTTTGATGATTCATTTTACAGATGACTGAACTGAAGCTCAGAACTTTTGTTGGGACTTTTACTTCTAAGATAACATCTAACTAGGTCATCACAAAGAACTGCTGACCACAAGGTCCAACAATTTGTTTTTAAAACTCAGCCAAGAAGGAAAAAGGAGACAGGGGAGCCCTGGTTCCCAGAAGCATGACAAAACAAAGTTCTGGGCACAGAAGCTGGGGCACATTCATAGAGTCAGGAGGCAGGGCACTTTCCTTGTGGGGAACTGCAACAGAAGCCCAGCAGAAAGCTGGGACTCTCAGAGGCTAGGACTGAGAAACTGACTGCTAGACTGGAGAGATGACACTGAGGCATCTCTTTGCTCTTGGGACAGGGAGACGGCTATGAAAGGTGAAGCCCACACCACAAACTTACCGAAATCTAAATTTACATCCCAGAGTGGCATTGGAATGCCACGCTGAAAAATCCACCTGAAAATCAGTCCCAGACCAGTGGTACCTTGGGGTGGCGGGCAGAAGTAACCAGAAACTAGATTCCCCATATAAAAGGCAGGCCTCCTAGAGCTCACAGTCAGAGTTGCAGAACACACAAAATGACTGACCATGCACTGAAGCCAGCAACTATGACACACAAGAGGCTGCTGCCACTCCCAGGAATTTAACAGTTTGAGAGAGGATATGACCAGAATAAGTTTTTATGTGACTGAAGAGATAAAATAATGTATAAAACCAAAAGAATGGAATAAGACGCTATCAAGAAAGAAACAGGCAAATTGTGTGAAGTTCTAAAGAGACCATCGAGAAATTTTCAAGTATGATAATTCAAATTAATGGCCCAAAGGAGAAATTAAACAGCAGACCAGAAACAAATGAAGGGAAAATAAGTAAAGTAGAATATATATCTGAGGAAATAAACCATAATAGAATTAAAATACAAAGATGGGAATTGAGAAAGAGTTTGAGAGACATCAAGGGTAGGACAAGGTCCTTTAAGGATCTAATAGCATTCCTGAAGAAAAGCTTAAAGAGAGGGAGAGAAAAATATTCAGAGTTGATAACAGAACTTTCCAGAATTCATAAAAGACACAAGGCCTACTTAAAGGACCTGTGGTATGGCATATCACCCACTGTATGAAGCATGCATACACGCTAGGTCCAGACTTAAAGACAGGTTGTCAAAAAGCTCTCCGGATTGTCCCAAGATGCCCAAAGGAAGCTTTGTACTTCACACCTGGCTGTAGGGATAGAGTGATGAGTTAAGGAATTAACCATCTTTCTTTGTCCCTCATTATAAATATATAAAGAAACAGGTTTGGAGAAGTTAAGCAACATGTACAGTTCACGTGGAAATTAGGGCATAAATCTAAGCTGGAGACAGGCTCCCTTACCCACTGTGCATTCTGCCACTGAACATAGAGGGAAAGGCTCCTTCCAGCTGTGTCCTGTGGTTCTGATCTTTGATCAGTGAAGCAGCCCTAGCCTGGATCCATCCTTTATTCATTCTTCAGACCTCTGTGGAGGGCAGTCCTTATTCTGTTCTTGGTCCTGGGATACTGAAACGAATCAGCACTGGATCTCCAGGACCCCATTGTCTGGAGAGGAAAACAATAAAAATTACAGTACTGGAGGGAGCAGTGCTGAGATAGAAAGTGCCTAGGTTGCTGGGAGAACACGGAAGGGTTGTTTTTCAATGGGATTCATAAATCCATGTTCTCCATTAAAGAGACAGTTCCTAAGAGTCTCTCCGGGGTGGCTCAAAGATTCCATTCCTTAAGAACTGAATCGGCTTCTTCTGTGACCAACTGTGTGACCTTCAAGTTACTTTGTCACTTTGACCTTGTGTTTCTTTCTCTCTAAAATGAGGATGATGATGACAACAGCCACCTCATAGAGTTGGGAGGGCTTGATGATATATTCCTTATGAAGTATTTAGCACAATACCTAGCACTTAATCCATGCTGTGATTTATCATCAATTTAATGTAGATGTTACTAATAACCACCCCATTCCTGGCTACCCTTTCCCAGGGCTGGAGAGTACAAGTCTATCCTCAACAGGAAGCAGTTCTGCCCAGGTGCCTGCTCTGATGGTAAACAAGAACAGGCAAGAGCTAATAAAATTTCAAATTAGCCATGACTTTTCACAGCCCTTCAATTGTGCTAGCTGATTTAACGGTCAATGTCCCTGCTCACTGGGATTGAATAATGGAGCATTTCTGCAGAGTTATGGATGTAGCAGCTGAATCTGTCATGCTAACATCAATAGTAGAATGCAAATAACCCTCCGCTTGGGCTGTAATTATGTGTTTAAGCAATGCCTGACAGGGGCAGAGTCAGAATGTATGATGGGGCCTGCAACTGTGGAAGGCAGGTGCTTTGCTAGGCAGGTGTGTCTGGGGCTGGGACAGGAGCTACGGTTAAGACCCAGACAATGCTGGGGTGAAGGAGGCCTTGCACCACACCTCAGCATGAACCTGACAGATGAGTTCAGAATGAAAGGCCTTTCACTGGTAAGCCATGTTCTAGGTTCAAGATCTGGAAGGGAGACTACCCCTTATTAAGCATTTATTATGTGTCAGCTGCTATGTTTCAGATACTGTGCTGGATTTGGGGACATAGTACTATACAGATATTCCTTGTTTAACAACCTATGTGTTTAATGGCTGTTTGGACTTATGACCAATGTGTGCTGTTCAGCTTTACAGCCCGTGTTTCTTTTAGTACAGTTCTTTTTTGCGGGGGAGGGGTACCAGAGATCGAACTCAGGACCTACTTGTGAGGCAAGCATTGTGCCGCTGAACTAAACCCCTGGTCCTTTTGTACAGTTCTGTACATCTCGTTGATAGAGCCTCAGTGTCTTTTTTATACAGTTATTTATACAGTACTGTAAGTTTTGCTGATTGTATTATATAATACAGTACTATAGATTTATTTTCCATCATACATTATAGGACTGCATGTAAAAATTATGCAAATGAAACCAAAGTCATCAAGTTGGAGCTTCCTTTGATCATTTCTTTGTTCTGAATATTATAATGTATCTACTATACACAGTTCCTCATTCAGCAAACAATTCATTTAACAACCTGGTATCAGGAGCAGGACTTGGCCATTAAATGAGGAGTGCCTGTAGCCTATTTTAGGCAGATTCACTAAGCATGTTTTGCAAATAAACACAACATTTATGCAAAGACAGATGTCTTCAAAATATGTATTATTTCTATAATGTCTGATGATACTGGGGGAAAATTAGCTACCTAACAGTTTTTGGATCTTGAGGCAAAATGAGGTGCTTGTTTTGCCTCAATATCAAAAATATATATGATTTGCCTGTTTTGACACAGATGATTTAGAGCATGGTCTTATGAGACCTGTTGATCACATATGTTGCAGGCAGAATAGCTGTGCCAAAGGGCCAGAAAAATTTAGCAGTGTACTCTTTTTATCGGACTCACATCTAAGGACTATTTTCTTCCAACATTTCCTCAGTTGACAATGAAACTGATTCAATTGGAGTTAAGCAAATTCTCAGATATAAACAAACTCTTTAGAAGTGATGTTATCTTTGAAACTTTTTGATATGTAGAAATGTCTCATATCATATGGGTACACATATTTTCTCAAGGGATATATGTGTGTGTGTGTGTGTATACACACACACTTCTGAATCACAGGAAACAGTTGATCACTTAATTATCACTGTTGTTTCTTGGCTCTGTGATTATTTTTTGTGTTTAATTTTTGTCTTACACTCCTGGTTACTAAGCTTCCTAGCTACATATTCCATATGTCTTTCTATCCTTCAAGGTATTTACTGCAGAGGTGGACAGAGCAATGGCTTCATTAATGCCAGTTTCACTGTCAAAGATATTTGGCATTTCCAGTGATTTTTACAGAGTCAAGCAGGTTCATGGTTCTGTGATATCTTATTAGTAGTATTGTATTTTAGTTTCATTGGTTTCTTGCAGTGACCTGCAGAACTTCCTTCATTAGCGAGCCAAAATCAGTCAGGTGTGGTGCCACAGGCCTGTAATCCCAGTACTCAGGAGGATGAGGCAGAAGAATCACTGCAAGTTCGAGGCCAGCCTGGGCTACATAGTGAGACCTTGTCTCAAAAAAATAAAATAATAACAATAATAATAATAACGAGCCAAAATTGCAGTTTTCTTTGACCATTTCTTTGCTCTGAATACTGAAATGTACATACTATATACAATTCCTCATTTAGAGACCAATTCATTTAACAACCTAGTCACAGGGACAGAACTCGGTCGCTAAATGAGGAATGTCTGTACTTTTTTACTATGTAACAAATAACTTATATGATGCTTTTATTATCTCCCAGTAAGAGATGTAGGAAACAGAGGCCAGAGAGTTTAAGTGACTTGCCCCAAGTCACACAGTAGTAAGTTTCAGGTCCCAGACTGTATGGGCCTCATGCAGAAATGGGAAAGACAAGAGATTTTTGTCCTTAATTTATTTCAGGAAAAGTTGGGCCTTAGAGCAGTTAAGTAGCTTTCCTGGGCCACACAGCTAGTGAAGACCAGCCAGTTTGACCAATGCATATGGGACACTGTGCTGGGTAGCACTTACATTGTGAATTCCATGGAGACAGAAGTGAGGCGGGTGTATTAGCGTACTCCCATGTTATTGATGAGGAAACTAGGACCCAGGCCATTAAGTATAAGAGCTTGTCAGTGATCAACTTAGGGGCATTACTGGGACTTGAACTTCAATCTCTGGACCTCATGATCCTTACACTGTACCACACTGCTTAATGGGACTGACTGACCATAGGGTTTTCTGGCTTTTATGGACTGGCATTTGGTTTCATTCCCTGCTTCATTTAACTCATTCATTCATTTCTCACTTATTTAACAGTCATGTTTTAAACATGTCTAATAAGTGCTAAGGGTGCATCAGAGATGACTAGAAGAGATCTGTGACCAGGGTGGTGGGGAAAGTTGTCCTATGTCACACAGCAAAAAGTGGGAAAGCCAGGAATTTGAACCCAGTCAGAAATACGGGTCATCAGACTGTTCTCTGCATACAAAACACACAGACCACAGACAGCAGCCCTGGCTTTTCCTGTCCCCTACTGTGGCCACTATCCTCTGAGCTCAATTTTTTACCTGTTTTAAGCTGTTCATTGGATGTCTATAAAAGTACTTTGGGATGAATTGGCCAAAAATCTATGATCTGATGGAATATCTTTGAGCTTTGGAAGGATGGTAGTGCTTGATACAATTTTCAGACCTGAAGAAATCCATCCAGCTAGTACAGATTATTCCCTGAAAATGACACCTGACAGAGGGCAGAGCTGGGTCTCCAAAGGTTTGGGGACTGTGCCTCAGACCATGTGACTACCGACCGTGGGGAGAGATGCTAGAGTTATAGGCCCTCACGACACTGCGTCCTCCTCACCCTCCAAGCCACCAGGCCTTAGAGTTTTCTCTCCTATATGTCCCTCAAAACCATCTACTTCTCTCAGTCTCTGCTGTTACTACCTAGTCTAAGCTGCCTTTATTCTTTACCTGTGCATCCTCAATGCCCCTCACCCTTGCCACCCCACCTGTCACTCTACCCTAGCTTCTCTTCAGTTCCAACTGAAGTACACATCAAATGAAGTCACCCCTGTTTAAAACCTTTGGTGGCGCCCACTGTCCTGAGGGTGAAACATAAACATAAACTCCCGTGCCTGCACCATAAGGCCCCACAAAGTCTGCTCCTGTCATCCCATTCCCCTCACCTTCTGAACATCAGCATCTGACCTTAGCAGTTCAGGTGTTCATGTGACACTCACCTCTGGCCTTCATATATACCATCCCTGCCATGTCTTTAAAAGAAAAAAAACCAAAAAATAGGCACTGCACACTCATTTGTCTGTCTGTCTGTCTGTCTGTCCTGTCATACTGGTGGATTGGGATCAGATCTAAAGGATCTGGACCTTCTTGGTACCCAGCAAAGGCTTTGGCTCATATGAGCACATAATGTTTTCAATGGGTGGAAAATGAAATAGATGAAGCTGTTGTGTATGAACATGGCTAATAGAACATAGCTGTATAAGCCACATGCTCTGTTGTCCCCACAGATGGCTTGGCGGACTGCATGGATCCTGACTGCTGCCTCCAGCCCCTCTGCCATGTCAATTCATTGTGCCTGGGCTCCCCAGACCCTCTGGACATCATCCAAGAGACAAAGTCCCCTGTGTCCCAGCAGAACCTGCACTCCTTCTATGACCGCATCAAGTTTCTTGTGGGCAGGGACAGCACACACATCATCCCCGGGGAGAACCCCTTCGATGGAGGGTGAGTCCATGGGGCCCAAGCTCTGAGGGAGAACTGAATACCCTCCAGGGCTGCATTTGGGTGGGAGGAGGCCAGGAGGCTGAATGTCCAAGTTCCTCATGGAACATCAGGTAAGGCAGAGCAGTGGCCTCAAGTACCCACTTTATAAACTGCTGTCCAAGGCACTCAGAACTTTTATGAGCACAGTTGTGTCCCCACTGGGTGAAAAATGGAGAGAGTGAAAAATCAAAGCTCTAAGGGGAATCTCAGACCAATACCCACTTTACAGTCAGCTCTTTCTGATCCTGTGTTCTCCTGACGACCTAAAGGGTTTTGACACTGTTCGTCCTCAGAGCTGACATTCAGAAGACTTTGCTGGCTAGGAGTGGCAGGGTATCTGCTGTGTCCCAGCCCATGTGCCCACATAGTTTTGCTTTTTCCAGTTGTGCCATTGATGAGACAGTTTCTTACCGAGGTCCACTCTATGCCAGGTCCATTGCTAGGATCACAGAGATGAGAAACACACACTCTCTGCCTTTTGGTCCCTCACTGTCCAGTAGGGGACTTAAAGGGAAGCAGGGGAACATTTACAGTGTGCTTGGCCAGAAACACACACCCAGAGACTCTAGGGCACAGAGGAAGTACTCCTAGGTGGGGCAAGACCAAGGCTTAAGAACCAACTCACAAGGATGAGAAATAGCTGTCCATGCTGGGGGTTGTTCAGAGAGAATGAAAAGCTGGTGCAAAGACCCCCGAGGCCAGATAGGGCACAGACGCCAGCAAAAGAGATGACTTTCTGTCCTCTGCTCCCCATGTCAGGACAGTGAACCAGGATAAGGTATCAAAGAGAAGGGATTTATAATAATTTCTTTTGAATGCCTTCCATCATGGTGATGCCTCCTATGTGCTTTCACTAAGAGTCAACATGGTGAATTCAGCAGGCACAGACTATGTGTCTTCCACATTAATGACTTTTGTGCCAAAGGGTCCTTGCCCTAAAGGAAGTAATGAGGGGTAAGACGGGGAACATCGGCAGGGCTTGATCACTGAGTGGGTGGAGAGAGGAGTCTCCTGCTTGGGTGCCTGAGTAGATGGCAGTGCTGTCACCAAGATGGACCTGAGGGCAGGAGCAGGGCTGGGAGCAAGGTGATGATTTCTACCCTGAACAGAAGGACAAGGCAGGGGCATTTTAAAATAGGACACCCAAGAGGAAGTGTCTGCATTTTTAAGAAATTCTGGAGCTTGCTCACACAGAGCTTAAGGCCTAAAGTTCTTGATTTGGGAAACCATCAATGACAAGCTGAATCCGTGGGTACACAGATGCTTGTTGCAGGGGCTCATGGGAAGGGGCAGAGCAGGGACTGAAGGTGCCAGGAGAGGCCCCTGTGAGGCAGCTCCCATCCTCCCAGGCCTAAGTGGGGACACCAAGCGTGTCTGTGCACTGTAGGTAGTAGAGCCAGAGTGTAGCCTCACAGGAGTGTCAGCCCTCAGAGCCCACATGTGTCCCCCTACCCCTGCCTCCCCTTGCAAGGAGCATAGGGCAGGCACAATACACACGTGTGGCAGCATTCAGAGAGTCACCTCATTAGAGATGAAGTACGTTAGAGTGTACACCCTTCACCCTGTCCTGAGAATATGGAGAGCCTGACAGGGAGAGTTCCACATTTACAAGGATAGTGAAGGAGTGAAACCAGGAGCAGAAAGAGTGAGGAAAAACCTATTCATTTATCTTGGCCAGAAACGCTGCTTTTGTCCCTAGGTAGGAAGCTTCCTGCTATTTTATTCAATTGTGTGATTTTGTATGTATGCTTGTGGGCCTTCCCTTGGCATGAGTTCTTTTAATCAACTAGAGATAAAAATAATATTCCTACCAAGGAAAATGTTACTTGCTCAGCCTTTCATTTCTGGGCCCATATGGCATCTGATGGGGGTGACAGCTTGTTGGCTGCCTGGGGCTGTTCTGCTCAGAGGGTGCCCTTCCATGCCAACTTGCTCCATGCCAGCAGGGACATATCCCCTGTATGTCCTCCTGGCCACTTACTGAGTCTGCTTCTTGGGTGCCACAAGTCACTGAGGGACCTGCGGTGGGCTCTCAGCACTGTGGCTCCAGCACGTGGGACTTGCCTCAAGGAAGGCACATGTGGACTGAGAAGCCCGTGCTGGGGGAAGTGGGCTCAGCAAGAGGGAAAGAAGAGACCATGGAGTCAGGCTACCATGGGCTTCAGGTCCTGGCTCTTCCACCCCTGGGCAAGTGGCTGTGGGCCTGGAAATGTCTGCCGATCCCTCCACAACTGAGTCCTCCAGGGAGGCTCTGCAGCTTACTTTTTTTAGTCCTGGCTTCAAGACATACATACATATAAATTGTCTTCAAGAATGAAGAAATGAAGGAAAGAAAGAAGAAAAGAAAGAAGGGATGGAAGCAGAGAAGAAATGCAGGGGAGAGGGTGGATGGATACATTATCTATCTTGTTTAATTTTATTTTGAGGATTTAGAGTCCAGAGAGTTTAAATCACCTGCTGAAAACTACACTCCAGATGGGTAGCAGAAGCAGAAGTCAGCCCCTAGATCATTTTTTATGTATCTGTCACCTTCATTTAAATTACATACACTTTGAAAGCAGGGACCATTCATCTCTCCAAACATATAATACTTCAGGCAGGGCCCGAACATAGTACTTGCTCGACAAATGAATAGATAATGGAAGCTTCAGAAATGGTACTATAAAAATTCCATTTACCCAACATTTGCCTGCATCGTTGCAACCCTATTCCTTGCTGATCTAGATTCCAAAGAAACAGCCATCTGTCACTGAGGATCCCCAAACAGAGCCCCAGGTAAAGTACACCTAGGTGACTAGTCACAGATACTTGAGACATGGGGTGCCCTTCCTGTTAGACCATCTACTCAACGGTCCTGAGCTGGGCCAGTGGGCAATGCTCGTGTACACAGTTGAGATACAGTGAAGTCAGTTGCCATGTTTGAGCCATCGCTTCTTTTCTCTCATGTATGGAAGTGTGGTCTAATGAGGACTCAGAGTTTCAATCCTGACCTTGGCTCCCACTAGCTGAGTGTGATCTTGGGGAAATGTCTTAACCTTTGCGTCTTCAGGTATGAATTGGCAATAATAGTAACTATTTCATAAAAGCCATAGGAAGGGTTAACTAAAATAAAGTACCTAAGCCAGGGCTTGATAACATAGTAAGTGATTAGTAAATGGGGCCTTTATAGTGGCAACATATCATGGTGACAGTAACTCAAGCCTCAATTTCAGACAGACCTGGGTCGAAAGGCTGCTATATCCACTTTCTGGCTGTGTAACCATGGGAAATTCCTTAACCTATCAGAGCTCCACCTCATCTCAAAGACTGGAATAAGGGCTTTGTGGTGGGGCTGCTGTGAGAACTAAATGGGAGCAAAAATACGTAAAGTCTCCACCTAGTACCTGCCACACAGAAATATGTTTACTAATTACATGGTGGTGGTGTTGATGATGATGATGATGATGATGATGATGATGATGATGATGATATGAAAAAGAGCTTCCAGCTCCACTTCCTTAATTGGAAGTCAAACTTGAGAGTGACCTGTCCTCCAGGAAAGTCAACCAGCCATCCAGAGAGGAGCCAGGATTAGATTGTTGAATCATTATTTGAGGAAGGGAATTGGCTGAATTCTGGCCAGTTGGCTGTTAACTGAGATCCTTGTTAGAGAGGAATCCAGTGGCACTTCTCCAGACTGCAGGAATTCTGATGGGCAGGCAGACCTGACTCGGTGCCCGAGTGTAGCAATAATAAGGCCTGTGCCTGATGGACAAAGCCCCACATCCTCATGCAACCCGCACACTGTACCACAATTTGGATAGTTTGTCTGGGATTTCATTTAATAGCCTCCAAGACACAGGCTGCCATCCAGAGACCCACCAGCACTTCAGAGACTGGCAGGAAAGGCAGGCCTCAGAGGGGTAGCTCCTTCATTCTGCAAATTGCTGGCTGTAGGTGTCAGGCCAGGGATCCTTAGGAGTGAGGAGCTCAAGGCTGGGACTTAAAACTGCCTTAGACTCCTGTCAGTGGGGTGGGCAAATAACCTACCCTGAGAGCCCAAGGCTCTCCTCAGAGGTAACCCCATGCCTGGGCCAGAAAGGAACACATAATACCAGGAATTACATGGTTGGGGGTGGGGGAGCTCAGGCTTCTGTGCAGCACCCCAGCTGGTACCAAAGGCAGCAGAGCAGGGACCATCTGAGGGAAGATGGTCAGCAGTTCCCCAGGATGTGAGGGCCAAGCTGAATTCAGCCAGCTCTGGCCTGGCCAGGGTCTGCTGGGGCAAAACCACAGAGCTGACTCAGAACTGAGGCACAAGTACTGCTAGATGGACTGAGAGGCTTTGGAAAGCCACCCTCGGGAAGCCTATCTTATTCCCCTAGGTCCCAGGCTCAAGTGCAATGCCTGGCCCAGAGCACACATTCCTACAAGTTTGGTGAAGTCAATGGCTCTGTCTGACATTCGCCCACTGCTGTCTTTGTTGCCACATAAAGTGATATAGTTGTGAATGATCTCAGCTGCTCCAAAGTAGGAGGGACATAGCAGGCATGGAGACTACTGTCACCAGATGAGATGGCTTGAATACCATCTTTCTCTCCTGGCCTGGGTGGCTGGGCCATCTGCCTAGTGGAACACTCATCCCTCAGCTGGAGTCATAAGCAGAAAGGCGCCTCCTGCTAGGACTAGAGTGGGAAAGGAGAGGCCCCAAGGTCTGAAGGTAGAAGCAGGAGAGCCAGTTGGATTATCTGTACCGAAGGAACAGATAACAGATAACCAGACCCTGACTGTGGGGCTTGAGATCAGATGGCTAGGAAAGGGAGGGGCACTTGAGACGTCTCCTAGAAAAACACTCAAGGCAGAGTTGTTTCCCACTGCTGGCTGTGTCTGTTCTCCCGGAAAGGACTAGCCAAGTTGAAAGGCTAGACATGGGCAGATTCCACCATAGTGCTCAGTTACCAATTGTCAATGCTGGTCAGCATAGAGAGCCATAATAAAGGAACCCTGACATCCTTTATATGGAGACCCAAGTCACTTGAATATAGGTGCAGAACATATTTGAGGACACTATATTGGTCTGAGAAATAATGTGATGTTGACAAGTCTTGCTGGGCTCCTCCAAGTCTAATAGGCTGTCAGGTCACTCAGGCAAGCAGATGGGTATAGACAGGGGCCCATGGGACTTAGCTGAGAGCCCAAAGGGAAAAGATTCAGAGTCAGGTGAACATCAGAGTAAGGAAGAAGGATCAGATCTCATAAGGAGAGGCTGAGGGACTCAGAGAGTGTCACAGCTGCCAAATCACAGAAGCTCAATTTGGTGAATATTCACCAATACCTGCTCTGCAGTAGGCATGGAAGAAGGCCTGGTCTCTCACTATTATGTGGGGGCTTTTTGTGGGTCTGGGCCTTGAACCCCAATATCTACCAGAAGGCCTTGTGCAGTATGAACTACAGTGAATGATAGAACAAATCAGTGAGCCAGCCTGTCTCTGCTGAGTGACTGGAGAGAAGTAGAGACACAGTGATCCGAGCATTCACAGGTGGGGTGGTGGCTCCCCCCACAATGTGTCCCCCGAACCCTGACACATTGCTTCTCACCTACACAGCAAGGCCCATGGTAGGCAACAGTAGATATTGGTTGTTGCAAATGAATGAACAAATGACGAAAGGAGGACTTCTAGCAGGCAATAGGCTTAGGCCAGAAACAAAGATTTCAGTGAGGGATGTTGGCCATTAGAACATGATTCATTAAACTATGAGTCATGACAACCTGTTAGTAAACCATAAAATCAATTTCGTGGGTTAAAACTATTCTTTTAAAAAGTAAATTTAAACAGAATGGGATAGAATGGAATGAAAAATATCAGCAACACTATAAAAACAGTATATATTTCATTAAACTATTTAAAGAGTGTATGTGTGTGTGTATGTGTGTGCATGGACTATGTGTATACAACACAAGCTGTATTGCTTACTGTAGAATTCAGTAACATTGGACTTAAAAATACATTCTAGATTGAAAAGCCAGCCTGAGCAACAGCAGGACTTTCCAGGATAATTAGACAAGGGAGAGAATGTTAATGTGGCTGAGGGGTAATTATGGTGATAACATTTTCTAAAATAAAAGTCAAGAGATATGCTGTCACATGTGAAATCAGGATGACCTCAGAAAGTCTGAAGTATATGATCATGGCAAGAAAAGGCAGAAAGAGGAAAATAGGGGAGTAGAGGCTGGAAAGGTGGTGTAGGGGCAGGAGCTTAGAAAGATCTGACCCTCATTTGTCCACAAACTAGGTTAGACCATTTCATCTCAGTGAGGACTCAGAATCAGCCATATAAAGAAGTGAAATACCCTTGATTCCCAAGGCTCAAAATTTCCTTCATACCCTTTCTAAAGACACAAATTCCAGGAATTTTGAAAGCAAACTTTTCAAGAAGAAAAAATAATGGAAAGTAGGGAGAACTGATCAGGTGTGCAATATAATTTTTCACCTGCCCACTGCAGAGCTAAAACCACACCCAAGTATCAGTGGCGCAACAGTTCCGGTAGGGCATCTGCTCCCTGTCCCAGACCCCACCCCAGCCCACCTCCGGCCCAGGCTTTAGAAAGCCCTCCAAGACCCTCTGAGAGGCCAAGCAGTGAAGATCATCTAATGGACTTCAAATAAACACCGACTTCCTGACAGCTGGCCTCTGAGCGGATTTATTATTGAGTTACACTCCTGCATTTTCAGAACAAGCTGAGCTGACAGCCTATCTCATCAGTTAAAAAAAAAAAAAAAAGGAAAGAAAGACAGTGATAAATTACCTGATGGAAGATGGAAGAAGGTAAAGATCCTACTTCCTCCAAAATGCCAGCCATAATATATTATTCATGTTGGTTTTCTAAAAATCCCTCCCTACATTGAAATGAATGTTGATGATGATAAAGCAACTAGGTGAATTCAGTTGAGGATGCAGGCAGTGACTTCTCACATCATCCTGATGAGCAGCTAACAACTCTTCCTCTGCACTTGATCATCCCTTTATTGATTTCAAAAACAAATTACTATCTGTGTTTGCCTTGTAGCTTAAGCCTATTCCCTGTTGTCCATCACAGGAAGCATTAGCAGAGGATGCTGTGGTGACACAGAAATAACCAAGGGTTTAAGAGAGGACCTGGATCCAGTCCTCGGGCAAGTGTGACAAGTGACATTGGACAAGGGTGGCTCAGTTTCCCCTCTGTAATGGGTTAGGTTACTAATTCCCAACTTGCCAGATACCTTTGAAGATTAAATGAGTTACAGTATGCAGAAACCCAGTGGTAGGTGCACAGCACACATTTAGAACACCTGACATTCACCAAGGATGCGATCTGCATCAGGCATCATTTGAAACACTTTGTGTGTTTCATAAGTACAGATACTTTTAATAACCCTTGGAGTATAAGACATAGGGGCTGGATTTATCACCCTTGTTTTAGAGCTATGAAGACTGAGGCACATAGAACTTGAATCATCTGGCCAAGATCATATTGTTGTATGTGGCAGAGCCCAACATTGAACACCGTGCTTCAATGGCACCAAGCTTCACGTGCTGAGTGTCTGCTCCCTGCTGAGCTCTGCATGTTCCCAGCTCAGCATCATCAGTCCAGAAATGTACACAAGGTGCTTTCAGCACACCCTGCAGCCCTCGCTGGCTGTGACCTTCTCTCAAATACTACACAGCACAGTGCACACAGCATGCAGTAAGGCTGGGTACCAAAGAGCACTGGCCTCAGAGTCAGGTGGCTGAGGCTTGGAACCGAGACCCACCATCTGCTAACTGTGTGACCTTGGACCTATCTCTTAATCTCTCTGTACCTTGTTCTCCTCCTCTGTCATATGAGCATCACAATCTGTCTGTCATGGGAATGTTGGGAGGATTAAATGAGATGCATACTATGTAGGTGTCGCAGAAGTAAGCATTTACAGTCAGTGGCCACTATCACTAATAGCAGTAGTGTTCATATTAGTATTACCTGTAGGATTTATATTCATGTAGGTTTTAGTGTCACCAGAATTGGAAGGAAAATGAGAATCTTGGCCAGAAGCATCACAATAGTTACATATTGACAATATCCTAGCACCCTAGGACACCGGAGATGAATGGGCCCTTGACATTAACAGCCTCTTTGTGGTGGAAGAGGAAACTTCCCTGGCTCTGCAGGTTGGTAGCTGAGCCTGCATGCTTGAGAACCTAGAGTCCTATGTGATGGCTCTTAGATCACAAACTCTAATTCCAGTGTTTGTAAGCTTTCTACATTTCCAGCCAACACTGATAAATTTTGAGCGATAAGAAGTTAAAATATTTAGAAAGCCAAGCCTCACATGCTAAAGTTGTCCTCAATGGAGAACATAGGTCAGGACATATGGTGCCTCTGAAGGTGTCTGACTGGCCCTCCAGTCAGGACCTGGAGGCTCGGAGTGAGTCCCGTAGTGGGACTCTGGGACAGGGACAGACGCGCTCTCAGAGGGGCACCGACCAGAGGCCAGAGATCCCATCCCACCTGTCCCCGCCCCCCGCCTCTGCCTCTGCCTCTGCCTCTGCCTCCGCCTCTCCCCACAGTGAGGACTGTGGGGCTCTAACCCTGCAGGCCTCTGGCTAGGCCTAATCCCCATCAGAGGAGAGGCGTGTAGAGCAAGCTCAGCCTCACATCCTTCCTACAACTTGCCAGCTCTGCCAAGCAGATTTCTGGGTTGCTCCTGAGTCTCTGCTAAGTTTCTATGCCTGAGATCCTGATGTAAGCACCTGTCTCCCCTTGCCTGATTCCTGTCCTTGCTTCATCTGGGTCTAAAGCTCCACTCCTGCTCTGCTTAGGGGCATGGGAATTATTACCTGGTAACACAGGGCATCCACATCTAGATGCCCTGGGGTCCCTTTCCCATGCCTGTCACCCATCAGATCCTCTTCCTTTGTCCCTTGAGTTACTGTTTCCCTTAAATGTCACCTGTATGCCGCTATACAATGCAGATCAGGTCTGCTGGGTAGGACTTTCCACAGCTGTGTCTCCCCCACCACCAGCTCTGCAAGTGGGCCTAATCATGCTCCATTCTAGTCCCCCTTTCCTGGTGAAGCAGCCCCTACCCTGTGCCCTGACAGGAAGGCAGGATACACAATCATGGAATGAATTTGTCCACTGGGAGACTGTCTGGGATCATATTAGAGCTGAGCTGCCTTGTGTGTCTGTAACAGCACAAACCACCTCCTGATAGTCCTCTAAGAAGCACACCTCTGGCTACACTACATAAGAACAGCCTATCCAGACATGCACCACATGTCTCGTGTTCCTAGACACAGTGACAGTGTTCCCAGACCTGGCCAGGCAGGAGCCTTGCTCTCTGCAGGTCACCCTCACTTCATCTTGGTTCTCCCTCACCCAGAAACAAGTGAGCAAGTATTGTAGTCAAGGACTCTATTCTTGTACATACGCTTTTGCCAGCCAGCAGAAATATTACAGAAGATTCTTGTAGGAGGAGACTCAAAGCATCAGCATAGAGCAGCGAAGTTGTCCCCTGCATGGGCAGTTGGAGCTGCAGGCTGGAAGCTCATGCTTCCTCAGTGTCTGAAGGATCTTGGCAGCTTCATTTAGCTACGAGGTCACAGAGCAGTGGCTTCTGGGCTCTCCAGGAGCTATACCCTGAAGTCCCCTGAAGACACTAGAAGTTGCTGAGCCATCTTGTCATTGGGTGGGCTCAGGAGGAAGCATGGCCCCATCCCAGACATCACATGCTCACCTGTGAATGAGGAACTGGACACAGTTGCTCTGAAGAATGTTCCAACTCAAAGGCTAAATCCTACTATCCACAGAAAGGAGTCTGGATTTCCTCTTCCCTCTCCAGAAATGTACACAAAATGATATGTTGGGACAGCATTTTTGTGATAAATTAGAGCCCTTCCCTCTCGTGTATATTCCACCTTCCCTGCAAGACATAAGGAAGCTTCTGGTAGAGTCTGCACTGAGCAAGTTCCAAACAGAAAATGGCCACTTGAGCAGAGTCTGGGTGCTCTGACTCAACTCACAGGCTGTATTTGGTACAGTCAAACTGGAAGGAGTTGGTGGGTAGAACCCAAGAGTTGGCAGGTGCCAGATCCTGAAGGGCTTCATGTGCCAAGCTAGACAGTTTGAATTCTGTCTGTAGCTAGGATACAGTTACTGATGACAGGGTAAAAAACTTTAAATTTTTTTTAATTGATAAAGTTTGGAAAGTAAGAGATCTTAGGTTACAAAGTGCCTCAAGGGAGATCTGATCAAACTCGCACCCACTAATAAAACAGGAATATTAACATACATTGATTACATTTATTGGTTTTGGTCTAAGACCATTGAATACCTACATAGTAAAGAAAGGAAGAGTTTTGACCTAAGCTATAAAGAATGAAACACAACAAGAAGTTGGCTTTGGAATATAATAATATGTATCAGAGTAGAGTTTATTTTTCATTCAAAGAGTTTACGCCACCTCTACAATTTTACATGGCACAGGGAGGTGATCCCAAGGTGGTCTGTGAGTACAGGAAGAAGAAAATTAGGCCTCCTACTTATATTTACTTTTATCTTAAAATAAGAAAGCAAGAATGTTTTATGCCTGTAGAATATTGATTTTTATAAATTTGCTCCATTGGTCCCTATGTTACTTGTTACCTGTCTGGACCAAAAATAAGGAGGGCTGGTATACCCACACTGGTTAATCATTGAGTGAGTGTGTGTATTTTGTGCACATGTGTGTGTCTGTTCTTAACCAGACCTACTCATGAAAAAGTCAAGTGGCTTAAGAAAATCTCTGCAATATATCTACAAAAAGAAGATAATACTGACAGTACAATTACAAGCCAGCATGAAAATGGCAGAGCAGATGGGTCTCTTGCTCTGGGGACAGCTTTCCTTAGCATCCATATGAGGTTCAACATACTAATAATCACTCTTGTCATAGCTAACAGAAAGTTAGCCAACAGATTCAAAATTACCAAGAAAGCTATTTGAAATACGAATTTTTATCCATTAAACCTTGTACTAAGTGATATTATACTTTCCAGTATCAATTGATGTTAGCACATACAAACAATTTATAAACAAATATACCAAAGGTGCCTGCTCAAAAATGTTTACAGAAAGGACAGGCAATCAAGTAAGTTTCAAGAGCCCTGCCCTATTGATGCTAACTCTAATGTGGTTATTTTTTGGTACCAGGGATCGAACGCAGGTCCTTGCACTTGCATAGCAGGCGGCGAAACCACTGAGCTAAATCCCTGGCCCTGTAACTCTAATTTTTGAGGCTACTAAGAAATTGAGATTCCCAGTTAGGCATGTTAGACAGTAAGTAACTTGTGAAGGGAAGCGACTCTCCCAAACTATCATGGATAAAAATTGGTGGGTCCTGCACTGAATCTTGGCTTGTTGGCATCTCTTTGGAAGAATGGGCAAGTATAATCCCTATCTGCACTTTATTTTCATGCCTGCACCATGAGAAATTTGAAAGAGATGACCAAGAAGGTCTCTTCAGATTCTAACATCTCATGATTGGGGGACTCCCAAGAAAACTGTATCAGGCTGGAAAAGTTAGCTAAGGAAACTAAGGCAGAACATTGGATGAGAAACTAGGAAGAACACCTGAGATCAGACTGTGTGGCCAGGCTGGACAGATGGTCTTTGAAACTGCAGTGGACAGTGTCAGCTGTCACGGTAATCACACCCCCACCAAGTAGTGGTAATTTGACAGGTTGCCAAGTGGGGCTTCCCATCTGGGCCCAGGTAATGTTCTTACAAGACTTGGATAAGCTGTGGTAGACGCTGCAAAGATCCCATTCAGTCAGCAGGAGTTTGCAAGCAGAGGTTTAAGAATTTGTAAAGCCAGGCATATAAATACATTTAAAGTATATAGTATAATGCAAAGGAGTGACTTACATAACCAGTAACAGCACAGAGCAGTAAATACTTTAAAGCAGAGAAAGCCTCCAGTTATTTGCTGGATTCCAAGTGATTTTTTTCCAATCTCCTGAATACCAGATTAATTAGCTACATTCATTTAATAACAAAAAAAGGAAAGGAAAGCTGCATTTTTTCCTTTTGTCTCCTTGCGCAGTATACATTGAATAATGCATTACTTACTTTCTGGTATTCTTTGTCTTTTTTCAAAAGTTTTTCAAACAACATGTGCAGGCTAAAGCCAAGTGAGCCCTCCAGGGGAAAGGATCCTGGCCCTGGATACATTTGGGGTCCAACCGCATGGGAAGGTCCAGTGCTTACAGCCCTTTGTATCTAACCATATCCCTGGCAAGTCAAGTAGCTCAAAGTTCTCTGACATCACTCTCACCTTAAGTAACAGAAGCATATTTTCTCTATCTTTATTCAGTCAGTAGTTTATTAAGAGCTTACACTCTGCCCTGCCTTCAAATTCCAGGGCAAGCACCTATTTTGGAGAAGGTTTTCCTTTGCCCACTCAGAAATGAGCATCAACCATGTCCAATCCTGGGAATAGAACAGTGAGCAAGAGGCCATGGGTCTTGTCTTCAAGGAGATCGTGGTCTGCTAGGGACAAAAGAATGTCCCGGTTGTGTGACAGCATTCAGAGTTTATGCACCAGTGGCCCAGAAGGGAAAGAGCGGCAGACAGTGCTGGGTGAATGCACTGGCTAGGTTCTGAGAGCCAGAGGCAGTTTTCAGGTGAACATGATAGGTGGAAGGATCCAGATAGAGGAACATTTAGAGGCACATGTAAGCATTGTACAAGCTCTATTAAGATCCTGAAGCCACTTGTAGTGGGGCTACTTGATCTGGATTGTGCAGCACCAGATTCAAACAATTATAAATTCTTAAACAGATGTTGGATTCAGTTTTATGCCCAGTTGGGAAAAACCTCAGCACACTTGACAGATGAGAGGATGGAGGGAGGTTCAGAGGTCAGATGACTCTCCAAAGTCATCCCATTAGTTACCAGAGACAGAATTAAGAACTACAACCCCCTGCCCAGAGATATTTCTACCCCTTCTGCTGGAATGACAGAGGAGGTTGGGTTTTCATTTGCTTGTTCCGCTTGGTGGTGGTTTTGTCTCTCCAACACATTCCCCTCTTGATCCCAAACCTGGCCACTGTCCTCAAGATGCCGCCAGACAGATCTTTTCTTTCACTGCCATCAGCAAGGGCACCTTGCTGAGCGTATAGTTGGACTAATGCCAGTATATTTGTCACCTCCCTGGCCTGGCAAGCATTCCCTCCTGGCAGAGTTCACACAACCTAATTGCTTGTTTTGTATCCCAGCTGCCTGACATATGCCAAACCCATGTGTTGACTTCCTGACTCAGAGACAACTACATCAGGACATTTCAAATGGGCTTTTGTGAGCTCTAGCAAGAGTAATTGGAGAGTGTGATTCATGGTTTTCTATAGCTTTAGCACCTAACACAGTGCCTAGCCCATAGTAAGTGTCTGATTTTTTTTTAATTAAAGTGAATTTTAGTGGGTTCAGGCACATGACACAGTAGATATAGAAAGGACTTGAAAATGAGAAGTCCTGGCTTTGAGTGTCAGCTCAACCAATTGAGTTCCTTTCTGGGTGAACTTGAGCTCGTCTTTTCTCTCTGATTCTAGTTTCTTTAGCATTATTCACTTACCAATCATGGAGAAGTATCCCATGCATACCTTTTCTCATGAAGATGAGGTTCCAGTCCTCCTCTAGCTCATGTGTAAGCACTTTATAAATGTGGACGATATAATCATGCAACAATCACAGTAATAGAGAGACACTGATAAAATATAGAGGAGCCTAGAGGAGAAGGTGATTAATTGTGCCAGGAAGACTCAGTGACAGCTTTACCGAGGTGATGACAGTATAAAAGGGACTCTAAGATGCAGAGAAAATGATACTCCAAAATTCCATTATACCAAAACAGTGATCCAGGGAAATGAAACACATCAAATATAGGACTGGTGATAAGAGGACCATCTGAGCTACTGGAAAGCCAAGGTGATGACAGTGATTGGAAACCCATGTCAATGGTTTCTCACCAATGTGGTCTTCCATTATGGAATTTCACATTCAAAGCAGCAGCTATAGCTTAGCTACATCCCCAATACCAAGCAAGTACCTGACCCTTAGTGGGGAAACAGAGTTCCAGTGGTATGAGGAAGCCAGGTCAGAGCAGCTCACAAAAATAGATTATTAAATGTTTAGAAACTCTGGAAGTCGGTTGCCAAACACAGCCACTACCAAAATTTAAATTATTAAAAATTGA
>NW_004624863.1:1623184-1719063 GCF_000247695.1 Heterocephalus glaber | reverse complement strand
TATATTAGCATCCTGCTGTGCATCTCTTCCCAGTTCTGTTCAGTTCGATTTGTTGGTAACTTGAAATCAGCCATGATGGGAGTATTCATACCACAGCAATGAGCAAGTGCTACAAATTATAGCTGGGTTTTTTTAAGCCTGATGTTAGACACTTAATTAGTACACCACTGCTGGTGTCCACTGAAAATGCAGAGGAAGAAAGCAAGCATTGAAAATCCTAACACTCACGCCTTTGGAAAACTTCCTAAACAGAAAACATGTGACATGAGACATTTCAGAGGCCTCCACAGAGCCCATCTCCTTTGTTCCAGGAAAGACTTTATGTTAAACTGGATTTTCTTGACGACTGAAAAGTATGGTCAAATGGAAGGCAGATAGAAGTGTTTTTCTCCAGGACTTGATTTCTGAGCCAAATGCCTATTTTGGCATGAGAACTCTATGGCCTAGAGGGGTACAGGGAGTCAACTTAATTTTCTCCAGAATCCAAAAGCAATCCACAGGAGCTTGGGCTAAAATTACATCTGCTGGCTTGCCGAATCAGAGGCTACATGATAGCCAAATGGCACTGATTTAAAGTTCACCAATTTCCAGGAAATCCCCAGAGAGATAAATCAGAGAAGGCTGGCCTGCGTGTGCATGAGGGGCAGCAGCTAGGGTAGCCCTCAGAGGGAAACCATCCCCAGAGGGCTGATTATTGTCCAGGCAGAATCCAAAGGTATACATGTCAGGAGAAGGCTGGATAGTAGCCAGCAACAAGGGATGAGATCTGTTAGTAATTCTCTGGAAGGACAAAGTTCCAGCAATAAGAAATTCAATTGTCCTCCATTAAAGAAAGCATTTCTCAGTACCAGTTGAATACAATTGATGAAATAAATCTTTCCCATTAGCGGAGAGATAATTTCACATAAATATATTGGGAGACCTTCAGAGCAGGACTAAAAGTCTTTGCTGAGCCTCGCCTGCTTCACTTGTTTGCCATGTAATTGCATTTAGACCAAGGGCCTCGGAAGGAAACCACTGACTGAATTAACATTAACCAGATTGCATGGCATGGAGTCAGGTGGGGGTGGCACGCTTGGTGCATTGTGGGTAGTTGTTCTTGCCTTCAGAAAGGACAAGCTGACACTAGTGAGACCAGCTGCTTACAAGCCTGGTGTTAATTACTTTCCTCATCAAACAGAGAAAAGTTTATCACTCTGGGAAGGTAGGGATGTGGGTACCTAATAAAGCAGGGACTGAGATTGTGATTTTTTTTTTCATGAGTGCCCCTGGGCCTCATCAGTAGCTTTTTCCTAGACCAGAAAAAAACCTTCTGAAATCAGGTGAGTGGAGAGAGTTACATGGGCAACAGCACCTGCATTTTTGCCCCAGATTTTTCTTGTCATAGAGGACTGTATCTTCATCATCCTATGTTGACACCAGCCAGCACTGTTGTTCCCACCTATTACTCATAGTAAACAGACTGGTTTAGCATTGGTCCCAGAATTATAGACTCAGAGTCAAGCCTGGTTTAGCCACCACTTTCCTACAGGGCTTTGGGCCAATAATGTAACCTCCCAGTTTTCTCCTCTACAAAATGAGAGGGTTCCACTAGCTCAGTGATTTTTTTTTGCCTTCTACAGAGACTAAGGCTCCACAGAGCTGCCTTCAGAGCAGCCCAGGAAAGAAAAAACTCTTTACCGTTGATACATCTAGGGCAGATCTTCTTTTGGTTTGTTTTCCACTCTGGGGTTCTTATGAAAGGTCCCCTCTAAAAGGATTCTGTTTCTGAAATATGTGTAAAGCCATTATTCCAGATGATCTATAACTGCCCCATTTATCTGATCAATTCCCGCACCATGTTTTTAACTGTGACCTAGTACTTGTTAGGCATAGTCCAGGCAAGGTGGAGAGAATGAAACCTTGGCCCTCCCCTCAGAAGGCTGGACTAGTGGAGAGAAGAGGTTACAGTTTTATAAGAGATCAAGGTGTTTGTGTCAGACTTTGAGGGGGAGAGGGACTAGTCTGATTAGGGGCATCATGAAAAACTTCAGTGAAAAGGTGTCCTTTGAAGTGGGTCTTTCAGGGTGAAAGTGTTGGTGGGTGTGGGAATAACATTTGAGGCAGGTGGAAGAATGCTGGCCAGACTCAGGGCAGTCATCTGGCAAGTTTGAGAAAAGCACATAGAGGCATGGGGGCACAGGGTTTTGGGAGATGCTAGCATCTGCCCTTCCTGTCTCTAATGCCAGATGAGAGGAAGTACCCTCTCTCTTTCTCTCTATCTTATATGTTCACTTCTAATGACTCAGTTAGTGACAGCAATAGCTATTGCAACCTATGGAGCCTTCTTTGTGCCAGGGAGAAAAAACAAGAGATTCAAAACACCATCATGTATCTGCACAAGTGCAGAGAACTAGGAAACAGCAGGGCTGGACTTGAGCCCAGGGCACCTGACTCCAAATCTACATACATCACTACCGCGTCTTGCCCTCTAGGATCAGCTTTCTTTCTTTACAGCTGCATATGATGTCCTCAGAAAAATAACCTCTGAGTGAGATACTTGAGAATGCTTCCCAAGGACAGTTCTTTCAGGGACACTTTGATGCCTTAAATTGGGGTGATATTTTTTGTTTGTTGAGTACTGGAGATTGAACCTTCACACCGAGTACATCCTCAGCCCTATTTATTTACTTACTTTTTTTTTTTTTTAGATTTTGAGACAAGGTCTCACTAGGTTTTCAAGACTAAACTCAAACTTGTAATCCTCCTGCCTCAGCCTCCTAGAGTGCTGGGATTGCAGGCATGTACCACCACCCCAGCTAGAGGTGATATTTTAAAAAATCTATTGTTCATCTGGAGTGAGCAACATGAGCTTCTAGGTATAATATGTGTCTAAGTGACCAGGCTTCTGTCTTCTACTATAGGGCTTCTCTGCTCACCAGGGCTCTGACTATGAATGGCACATTATGGTATTCTCTCTTCTCTTCCCACAGGCACGCGTGTGTCATTCGTGGTCAAGTAATGACATCAGATGGGACCCCGCTGGTTGGTGTGAACATCAGTTTCGTCAATAACCCTCTCTTTGGGTACACAGTCAGCAGGCAAGATGGGAGGTAGGAGACTTTATGGGCCAGAAATACTGAAGGTTCATGGGATCTTGAGATCTCCCCGTAGTTGCTGTTGGATTGTACATAGAAAGATGGCGCTTCAATCCAGAAGGCCTGAATTCAGATGCCAGCTCTGTGGTTCACCAGTTGCATGACCTTGTCTGACTCTGGCCTCTGTCCCTTTGGCTATAGGTTATGCGGTCTCTTCTCATTGGAATCTCAGAGAAAGCATAGGGTACCTTAGCCAAGTTACCCAGCCCCGTGACTTATAGGAACCACTGTCACGCAGACTTCTTTCTGCAGACTAGATGGCTCCAGAAATCTCAGCCATTCCTGTTGTGTGGTTTCCATTCTGCAACCACATAGGTCATTGAAAACAGTTTGGGTAGTAACAGAATTCTGAATTTTTAATTCTTGTGAGAATTATCAGTAGAATGAAGTACAGTGGTGCCTTGGCTGACAAACTTCACTCTTTCCAAGATTCTGTTCATAAACCAAATTGGACAAGAACCAGACCAAATTTTCCCATAAGATCAACATCAAGTTTGATTTGGTTCTTATCCAATTGGGTTTGCAACCAGAATTCTGAAAAGGATTAAGTTTGTGAACCAAGGTACCACTGTGTGTATCACTGAGCTATATCCCCAGTCCATATAATAGGTGTTTAATAAATCCTAGTTCCCTGTCCCACTTGGATTCATTGCTGTATTTTGGGGTCTGGCACCCAGTAAATATATAATAAATATCAGTTTTTTACTAAAAGTACAAATTATCAAAAAATGAGGGGATAGTGATGGGACAGACAATGAGAATATTTGGAGAAAAGAAAAGGAGTAAAGAGGAAGTAGAATATTTAGGCTATTGGTGCTGACAAGTCCTCTATTTTTAATAAAATCAGGTGGTGGCAGTCCATCTGGCTAAGTGTGGGCCCATAAGGTTGATTTTTTTTTTCACTGTGTTGGAAATTACGCTCCAGCCTGATTGATTTTAGCACCTCTTTAATCCAATATCAGATGTGAACATGTCCCGGCCGAGGTGATAATGAAGTAGAAGCTTGTCTGTTTGTAGACATGTGTGCCTTCTGGACAGGGTTGGCAAGCTCAGCATGGGGAGCCCTAGCCTCTGTGTGAATGGGAAGGACCCAGCTGGGAGAGATTGGTAGCTGTGCCTCAAGGGTAAGCTAGCCAGACCAGGCCACTGCTCCCTGCCCTGCACACGTTCCGACCCAGGAGACACCTCAGTGCAGACCCCTACGAGAGCACCAAAGTATCTCCTCCATTATGCTGTCTCTACACCCTTCCCTTTTGGGGCTGCCTGAGTTATGCAAATGGATTTATAAGCATTCTCGGCAACAGGTGTCCCAACTACATTATTACCTGCTGGGAAACAGTCTTCAGAAAGAAACCTTTAGGAATGCTTTTTTTGTCATGAAACTTCCCAGTCACTCATATGTGATGGCAAATGGTCAATCTTTAGGCCCTGCTGAGCTTCGTTAGTATAGGTCTGTAAAACACACCGGAGCCTTATGTAAGTGTGGCCTTCCTTGGGAAAAGCTCACTCTCTTGTACCTCTAAGCCTTGATTCTCCCTGTTTGTGCCACCCCTGCAGTCTGTCCTGCCTAGAGGGCATGGAGGTTCCTGGGAGAGATGTTTCCTCCATCTGCCTCCTAAGTTAAGGCAGAATAGCCAGAATGACTGCCGCATAGAGTTTGTGTTTTAACTCATTTCTTACCAGTGCATTGTAGGGGTTACATTTTTTTCTCAATGTAAACACTGAGACAATTGTAGACAAGTTGTCATATGTGCCCATGCTGTCTGAAACTCCTTTTATCTGTGAACAAGGAGCATTTTTACTCTCTCCCTCCACCCTTCATTGACCCTTCTCTCTTCCCTCTCTACTCTGGGAGAAAACATAAGGCAAGAGACATAGTCTGAGATAGGAATATATGCAATTGTGCTGTGAGCCCAGGGACTGTATCCGACTGCTCTGTGTAACCCTTGCTTTCCATATAGACACCATGATACCCTCACCAGTTCCCCAGCCCCTACACACACACACACACACACACACACACACAACACTGAAATAACAGAGTTCAAGACAGGAGCTCATAAACAGAAAATAGTAACAGAGAAGTTAGCCGAAGAACTCATTAAAAAGTCCGAAAATAGAAGCCATTAAGAAAAACTAAAAGAATATCAGACAAGAGAAACAATTCAGGCTCATTGAATTGAAAAATGGCATTATACAGCGCATGATGCCCAGGAAATGTGTGGGGCCATGTGTTTTTCCCATCCATCACCCATCTATCTAATTACTAACCTTGCCAAGTGATTATAATTGTCAGCTTCACTTTACAGATGAGGAAATTGAGGCTTGGAAAGGTGATATAACTCACCTGTGGAATAAGTAGCTGCACTCCAACGAGCTCTAAGCTGTTTGGCTTCCTCTGAGAACCCAGCCTTCCCTTTGGGGTCAGATTCACGTTCGTATCCACAACAAGGTCTCCCTGCCAGATGAGCAGGCCTGGCCCTGGCCCGTTGCTCTCAGCTCTTGGCAGGACCAGCTGCCCCCAGCCCGCTCACAGCCTTGAGAATATGTCTTTTCATGTTTGCCTTCCCACCCTCCCCACACTCAGCCTCTCATCCAGGGAGCTTATTGTGAGTCTGGCCAAAATTCTGTTTGATAGTTGAAAATGCTCTGTCAAAGCACAGATGTTATTAGTTCTGTGACAGAAAAGTGGTTCTCTGAGTGTTTCCCCCAAACCATGGATAGTCTTCTGAACTTTTGATCCAAAATAAATAACTGCCGTGGAGTTCCCCTTTGTTGTTTATTGAAGGATGGTGGCACTGGGCTTCTTCTTCCTAAGTGTGACACAGGAAGGGCTGAGTGAGGGGCAGGCCTAGCGGGTAAGAAGTTCCTAAAGAGGACAAAAGAGTCAGTCTTTAGAGCTGGTGCACCTAAGTCTGGGAGGAACCATCTACCAAGAGCAGGATTTGGCACTAGATAGAACAGTAGAATATAAAATCCTTGCAGCCCTAGAGAAAGGAAGAGCAAGCCGAAGCCGTGGGCCCACTGATCCCCCCAGGTAGATTCATCCAGGTGAAGGTGAGATCCTGCACTGGGGTCTCTCAAACCAGTTCCACAGGCAAATGCTGCATGGGCTTGCAACAACAGGTACACTTAGAAAGGACTTGGAATGTTCAATGGACAGTAAGTTCAGAAGTAGATGGAAGTGTTACTCGTGCATTCATTCTATTAATTTTTAACCATAAAGCACACAGCTTGGCCCTTGATTGGCAGAGGAATCAATGGCCCAAGGGCTAAATGAGCAGTTACAGGATAATGTGATGTGGGCTCTAAAAAGGAATGGACATGCTGCATGGAAGCTGGGCTGGGGACTGGAACCCTGGCTGGGTAAGGCTGTATGAGGGGTGACGTTTGAACTGTTCAAAAAAAAGCAGGATGAGGAGAGACCTTAGAAATGTACCCTAAAAGTAATAGCTAAAAGGACTTTGTCCAAAGAGACACTATAGCCAGGGGATAGCAGGTGCACAGGACCACTGTTTCTAGGTCTTGAAGGGATGGCATAGGGCAGAAGGAAGAGACCAGTCTGAAGTCATCTCAGTAGGTGTAACCAGGCCCAGTGAATAAGGAACTAGGAGGAGGGGAACCCAGGCACAATTACAATTTTTTAAAAAATCTTGACAGTCATAATGAGCCAAAGATGGGCCAGTGTTCCTGTGAATATAGCAAGATCCTTGTCACTGGGAATGAACAAGTAGGAGCTAAACAGTCCCTTGATGGTGATTCGGTAGAAGGGACGAGAACATCATATTGGGAGGGGGGTTATGGCAAATGACCAATAGGTTCCCTTCCAGTGGTTCAGCTGTTACTTGATTTATGCAACTGTCTTAGTAGGGGAAAGGACAAAAAATTCTAGTCTGAGATCTTGTTGCATACTGACATGGGATCTTAGACACCACCAGGCACTCTACTTGGCTAAGCAGACCTGGCCTACAGGATTAGTAAGTGTCCTTGGCTTATGCCTGGGCTTCCTTTCTCCTTGTCACAACCTGAGCTCACTAGCCTCTGAACATGTGGCTGTGGAGCCACAGATCAGGCTCCCTTGGAAGTGGGGCACTGTCAAGAACATTGAGGCATACATATGTGGACTCACTTTCCTTGGATTTTCAACAATAAAGTGTCCATGCCAAGGTTTGGAAGGGCAAGTGCCTTGCTTGGTTTGTCTGCAGGTGATGGGAGTTAATGAGACTTCAGACACCAGAACCTAACAAGCTACCCGCATTTTTCTGGCTGGACCTAGTCTGAGTACAAGATGTTTTAAGGGTAGTATGGCCAATGTATCTAAAAGTGTACCTTGATTTAGTAAAATTGTCTTATGTATCTTATACGTTTGGGGGCCTATTAGTCTGGCTGTTAATCTGTGTTTATGATCATTAACTTGATAAAGACTTATAAAACAAATAAATAAATCTGATCCTGGCCAAAAAGAAGAAAAAATGTTAAGAAGAAATAAACGGGGTTTCAGGGGAAGTGGAGCAAAAACGAATTGAGATGTATTATGTACATGTACCAGTTCCCCACAGTGAATGTAATCATTATGTACTGCAAACATGTACTAATAAAAAATATATTATTAAGCAAAAAAAGAGATAACTGGGGGGTGAGATGAGGGAGATTCTGCCTCTGACATCCCCTGCAAGTCTGGAATAAGAGAGGCCCAGGGTGGGGAGAGAGGAGAGTCATCTAAGATGGGGAAGGGCCTGGAGACACGAGCCTGTTTGGTGGTATCAGAGGCAGGATGAGGCCTAGGATGCCCTCCATCTGCAGAGCACTGTGAACAGAGGCCGGGCCGCCAGCTCTCAGCTCTGTCGCAGTGACCTCATCTCACCCGGGTGGTTGATGCTCTGTCTTCTGATTCCCCTTTCTCTCGTAAGATACTGTACTGTGATTCTAGTTGTGCTGTCTCTAAACAACTCAGGTGTTTTGTAATTGCAAAGGCTTTTGTTAAGTAATCATCATAATAAGAGCCAAAATTGCAGTAGAGTCATAGATTCTGAGTGAATTAAGAGTAATCCACTCGAACTTTTGCATTTTACAGATGAGAATAGTGAGGATCAGAAATGCTAAGTGATTTACTTAAGACCACACTGTGGTTAATGACAGAACCAGGACTAGGCCTGGGGTTCCTGACAGGTCAGAGCATTTTCTGCTTTATTACAGTGACTTTACTGGGCTTCAGCTCTGACACATTTAGAAGCCTGTTGTACCAGAAGCACCGCGGCAGCCAGGTGTCAGCTATCCTGTGCCCTGGAAAATGGCTCTCTGTTGCAGTGATTAATTTGGCTTCAATAAATTCTCTATGGTGAATCATTTGACAACAACAGATGCTTTCTGGAATCACTGTCCTTGTTTGTGAGTGCAGTTGAGTCTCTAGGTCAGTGGTGGCTAACCTTTTAGAAACCAAGTGCCCCGAGGCCAGGGATTTTGGTCAGTGGTGCCACCACCTGCCTCACAAGCACAAGGTCCCAAGTTTGATCCCCAATACCAACAAAGAAACCAAATGCCAAACTGCAACCCAAAACCCACTTATTTATCATAGAGTCCAACACTGCAAATATACCTGAATACTGAGATTTTAGTTTAGAAAAAATAATTCTAAATTAACATCTTTAGACTTAAAAGAAAAATGCAATAACACACGTGCCATAGGTTCACCGCCACTGCTATAGGTGTTGGAGTCTCCCTCACTACATGCTCAAATGCTTTGTGTGATTTTTCTCTCCTTTCTGTCTCTTTCTCCTCCTCATCATCATCCTGCTTTCTCTGCTACTCCCCACTCCCACAGCTTTGACTTGGTCACAAATGGCGGCATCTCCATCATCCTGAGGTTTGAGAGGGCACCTTTCATCACACAGGAGCACACCCTGTGGCTACCCTGGGATCGTTTCTTTGTCATGGAAACCATTGTCATGAGGCATGAGGAGAATGAGATCCCCAGCTGTGACCTGAGCAACTTCGCTCGCCCCAACCCTGTCGTGTCTCCATCCCCACTGACGTCCTTCGCCAGCTCCTGTGCAGAGAAAGGTCCTATCGTGCCAGAAATTCAGGTACCTAACTGCATTTGCCATGCTTTTGTTTCATTTCGGGAGTAGTGTAGGATCCCAGAAATGGTAGAAAGAAGAAAGCACCCTATTATCAGTCCACCTTGCAGAATCCAGCTGCCAAATCCTACAGCAGGCATGGTGTCAAGACATGAGGGCCACTGTCCTGTGCGCTGAAAACACATGAGACTGGTTAACCTGCCTGGCACACTAGGGTTAGTAGTCAATTCCCCCTCCCTCCACTCTGCTATTTAGCTCACTTCTACTCTGCTTTTCTGCAGCCTCCAGGGTGTTCCGTCTCTCAATATTTCTGTTAAAAGTGTTTATAATAATAGGTTCTACCAAGAGGAATAAGCCACAGGATCCCAAATAGAGAACATTATAATAAAGATTAAAGGAGAAAAATGTATATGAGCTACTTAGCACAATGTCAGACACCTAGTAAGTGCCCAATATATTTTAGCTATTATTATTATTATTATTATTATTAAAATTATTTAACACATGCTGCCTTCATGCCAATTAAGAATTACTTTGGCTCAAATCTATACACACAAGCGTTTTACTTAATTGTCATTAAAGGAAAGTAATTGGAAAAGATGCATTTTAATCTGATGGAAATCAACATAAATTCTTTGCCTAACAAAGCCCCACCAAGCTGCATGTCCTCTGCCACCCCCAGCCTGATTATAAGGGCAGAAAGGAAGGCCTGAGGAAGGGGAGAGATGACAGAGCAGAAGCTCCCAGTCACTTCCCCTGCTTAATGAGAACTTGGGCAATGTGCATGTTAATGGATTGCTCGGGCGCCGGTGGAGCAGAGTTTATACATTTATGTGTGTGTATTTCATGCCTGGCTGAGCAAACACATCTCTCTGCGTGTGCCCTGTTGCATGGCTTCCAACACTAACCCACAAGAAGGAATACAACCATTTCAAAATTCTTATTGCACTCACAGGTTGAAAGCACACTCCTTTTCAGAGATTCAACACCTGTCTCCTGTCTGAACGACCAGGCTGACCTTTCTTATGAAATGGTTGTCAGTGGAGATAGAACTTGCTAGAGAGAACTAATTTGTTACTCAGCCCAGCCTTAGCTGCAGCTAGGCATTTTTCTCCAAGAGCAGGGACTTTGGAACAGATGAGGTTCTAGGTCACACCTCTTTACAGTGCTCCCAGAGCTCGGTGGCTATAGGTCCAGTTGGGGCACCAACCTTGCTATTGTCACACACAAAAATATACAAAAACAAATGCTGGGTTTCCCAGGCCTATCATTGACTAGCCTTTGCAAGTGCAATCAAAATCATGAAATCGAAAGCATGAAGGGAAATACTCATAAGAGCATCAAGGTCATACCTGAGCCCTGCCTATGGTTCACCAGGGGTAGAGCCTGCATCTCCTAGAACTTGTAGTCTGTGATTTCGGAAGACAGCTTTGGTTTTAGCTCAATCCCTAGAATTTCCTATGTTCAGGAGAGCAGGATAGAGTGAAGGTTCATACCCTCCTGTGAAATGGACAGAATGAAAAAGGCCGAGTTCTTCTGTGAACACAGGGCAAAAAAATCATTGCCCCTTGAATGAGGCAATTAACTTCATGGTCCTTTCTTGAAAGAGAACCCAGAGCACCAAGCTGATGAAATTGTCTGCTGATGCCACATGCCTGATCATCTGGCATTCATGACTCTTTCCATCTTGGGTCTGAGCCCGCTATAGCCAGCAGGTAAAGCATTGCTTTCCCCACCTGATGGGTTTCATCTGATGGGGCACTTGAGTGGGGACCTAATGTGCACAAAAACTCCTTGCTGCCAATTTGGCCTCTCTGGGCTGAGCAGGGCCATTGGAGCAGGTTTGCTGGGCTGTGCTGTTGACTCTGATAATTTGTTTAGCCAACCATGCATGCCTCTGTTTACTTTCCTGGAAAGGACTGCTACTGGAGGCATATCTTCCTTTAGCAAAAGTTCAAGAGCAAAGCCATCCTTCTTCTCAGGCAGCTGTCTTCATTAGTTGGAGAGAAAAGACTCTCTTCCTAGCACCTCCTGCTTCCAGCACTGCCAGCACCTGCAGGACCGCTGTTCTAACAGCATCAATGTGCCAGGCACTGCTCGTGTGTAACCTCCCTCCACCCTGTGCTCATCCAGTGAGGAAACTGGGATGCAGACGTTCCCTGAGTTTTGTTTGTTTTTTTTTTTAGAACAGCACAGTTAGTGAATCAGAGTTGGCATGCCACTAAGTATCTGATATGCATTATCCTATGTGTCCCTGCCAGTTCCACAGAAAAGTGGGTATTATCATGCTTGTTACACAGAAAAGAAGCCTGAGGCTCATGGAGGCCAGGTGGCCTATGCCAGGCTACACCACGTTAAGAGTTGGCCCCAAAACCAAGACTACTGGTTTGTTTTCCTTCTCCTTCAGTCCCTTTTCTCCTTTCTCATCCTTTGTTCCCCTTCCTCCTCATCTTCTTCATCCCCCTCTTCTTTTTATTCTTCCTCTTCCCCCATCTTACCTACTCTCCTCTGCTTTGTCCTGTGCCTCTTGCAAACCCAGAGTCTTGTGGCCATGACCATCTGCCCTTCCCTGGGTGACTCAGCAACCATCCCTTGTGCTCTGTTTCTGCTCTAGGCTCTGCAGGAGGAAATTGCCATCTCTGGCTGCAAGATAAGGCTGAGCTACCTAAGCAGCCGGACTCCAGGCTACAAATCTGTCCTGAGGATCAGCCTCACCCATCCTACTATCCCCTTCAACCTCATGAAGGTCCACCTCATGGTGGCGGTTGAAGGCCGCCTCTTCCGGAAATGGTTTGCTGCAGCACCAGAACTATCCTATTATTTCATCTGGGACAAGACAGATGTCTACAACCAGAAGGTGTTTGGGCTCTCCGAAGCCTTCGGTAAGCCTCCCCACCACAGAACATAGTGCTATCCTCAGAGAAAGAGTACCTGGGTGAGGGAAATCTTTCTACCTCCCTGACTACCTCTTGCCCTCTTTCTCCTGTCAGATCAAAAATACCTCATGCTTAATTGGCCTGTAAGACCTCTGAATGGCCTTCTATGACCTAAAAAAAATGGCTGGAAAGACCCAAATGTGGGAAATTTGACCATTAAAATGGCTACAAAACCAAATGGCCCTCAGAAAACACTGTGGTGGTATGTGATGAGCTAAGAGATGCTATATGCCATAGAGGTAGAATCTATGGATGTTGCCTGGCCATGCCACAGCCATCCTGCCTAACCCTACACATTAAAATAGAGAAGCTAAAAATCCAGGCTTCTTTCATTCTTGTAAGGTACAGGAGCTAAAATATTCCTTTCATCCAAAGTGCATTTTAGGCCTTATGATCTTATTTCCTATCAGGGAAGTTGTCTGTGTTGTTCTTGCTGTCCTTTGTGGAGATGAAGCCAAAGCTGGTTATAGCGTCCCCCATCTCACTGAGACCTTGGGTTTCTGGGACTGGCTGGACTCCTTCCAACTTCCGCAGCAGAGCATGGTCCCCACAAGGGTACAGAGCTGGATATTAGCAGTCTTGACTCCTGCAGGGTGAATCCACCAAGAACTTAATAATAGCCCAGCAAATCTCTTCTCATCTTGAATCCTACTCCAGTGCCATTTTCTTTGCCAGGAAAAGCAGAATGAGGAAGCAGAGAAGTAAAGCTGTTTTTAGAAAGGAAGAAAGGCAGGAAAAGAGGGAAAGAGGGAGAAAGACCAGGTGGGAGGGGAAGGAAATAAGAGCCTGTCCTTTGAGTACCTGCTGTGGGCAATGTGCTTCCCTGTACATTTGGAATTTAGTGAGTCCTACAATCACCTTGTAAGGAATCTTCATGCCTAAATTCGGTGTGAGGCCCAGAGAATTGAGATGGCTTCCCAAGGACGCACAGCTCAGAGCTACTTTTATCCCTGATCTTCCTGGTAGGTTGCATCCTTATCCTTATTCTGATGGCACATTAGAAACAAAGTTGCCATCTCTCACAGTTCAAGGTCCTTCTGCAGAACAAATCACATCTGTAAGTGAAAGTGTTATAATGTCTATGGATGAAATGAACATATTTAGCGCCCACCAATCAGTTCAAAGGGGTAAAGTCCACACAATAAAATGTCAGGGCTGAGATCACAAGTGACCAGGAGGAGGCACAGTGACTGCTAGCAGGACTCAGGTCATGAGGAAGAGAGCACAGACACAACTTCCAGCCCACTCCCCTCTTGCTGAAGATGCTCAGTCTACAGCACCTACAAGAAACTAAGATTTCTACCTGGGAACCAGAACCAGTGAAATACCAACACAGCAATGCTGAACCTTAGAATCTTTTTTATTTTTAAAGAGCAATTATACATTATTGTGAAAAGTTAAATGTACTAAATGCATTTAGTACAGTGTTTATTTCTCCTTCAAACATGGATATTGGATATTGGCCAGTGCGAAATGGCACCTACACCCAGAGATAAGAGAAACAAGTGGCACGCCTGTCTCTCCTGATCGCCTCCCAAGGTCAGTTAGGGCGCTTTCACAACCCTGGGCTCAGAGAGCCTGCCCTGTTTAGCCTTCATCCCAGGGACCTCCTGAGGGGCTGGATTTAGGAAACAAAAGAAACCAGGAAATTTTCAAGCTTTGAAAACTCAAAGTAGCTTCCTGCTTTAAAAGGACTCCATGCATCTCAAGCTCAAGGTCCCTAGTTTGATCCCGCCCCCTACAAAGGACCCCATGTATTCATTATAAATGAGTGTGCATTTTTTTCTTACAAAAACAATCTTATGTTCATTCATAAAAACTTGATAAAAGGACAAAAGAAAAAAAAGTCATGATCCTATAACAATTACAACTATTTGCTGATTTTTTTCATATGGAAGTTTTGGGGGATTTTGTGTGTTTTGTTTTATTTAGCACAGATAAATTACTGAACATAACCAGTCTTTTCAACTGAGTATTAATACATAAGCACTTCCCATGTCACCACATGGTCTTCACAACCATAATTTCCAGTGGCTGCATAATATTTCTGGATTGGACATGGTTAGGTTTACTTAATCTCTCATCTTTTTGAACCTTTAGATTAATTCTAATTTTCCACTATTATAAATAATACTATAGTGAAGACTTCTGCATAAAATATTTCACATATTAAAAATTACTTCCCTGGAACTGATTCACCTGGATCTTTTTATTTAGTACATTTGTTTAACTTTTCACAATAATGTTCAATTGTTCTTCAAAACAAAAAGTTTAAAGGCTCAGTATAGCTGTATTAGTATTTCACATGATTCTGGTTCCCAGGTAAATATATGCTTCATTTTTCCTCTTCTGCAAGAGATAACCAAAGAGCCTCACTTGCAAGGGCCCAAAGAAGAGGCTTTATCATCTGTGCATTTTGTTCTTCTTGCTCCGGACAGTTTCCGTGGGTTATGAGTATGAGTCCTGCCCAGATCTGATTCTGTGGGAAAAAAGAACAGCAGTGCTGCAGGGTTATGAAATTGATGCATCCAAGCTTGGAGGGTGGAGCCTGGACAAACATCATGCCCTCAACATCCAAAGTGGTGAGTGGAATAATGGAGTTCCTTCAGCCAGGCTGGGGTGGGACCTTGTATTCTATCTTCTGATCCTCCAGACAAAAAATGCACACTTTGAATAACATGGGCTCTTAACAGGAAGGGGAAGTGGGAAAGGTAAAGGAAAGAAGTAAACATGAGCAAAGTAATAAATGGAAACAATGTCTTTGTAAATAGGGAGGGGTGGAGGGGTTGAAGGGAGGGCAGGGGAATGGGGAAAAAAAATAAGAACCAAGATACATCATATAAAGGTACAAATTCCCAATGATGAATGTAGCTGTATAGTATACCTAAAATGTACCAATAAACTTAATAAATTTTAAAAATGTAATAATAATTTTTTAAAATGAGCTCCTAGGTTATCAGCCAGTCAGGAGGCTGTCAACAAATAATGCTTGAGTATATACAATGAGTCTGTCACCATGCTAGGCACTGTGGGTGCAGCAATGAGAGGCCTTAAGACTTTACATGGGCAGAGATAAGTTCTCACCAGGCAATTTCATTGGTGTGCCATAGGCCATGTCATGCCAGGGGAAGGTGCAGGATACCACAGAGGCATAAGAGGCACCTTGCTCAGTGTCCTGGTTCATCAAGGCATCCCCAGGGGCAGAGGGATCTCAGAGGGGCTATAGGATTACCCTTGTGTACCAAGGAAGGGGATCATTCCAGCAGAGAGCACAGTACACGTCAAAGGGTTGAAGCCAAGAAGAAGAGTATCGATCCCCGGTTCCAAAAAAACAAAAGAACAAAAAAAAAATGAAGAAGAAGAGTAATTGAAGAGAAGGTCCATCTCAATTTTAGTAGAGAATGAGATGAAGAGAATGGTGGCCAAAGCCAAAGCTGGGACTTGAGCTGCTGGAGCCCAGAGTAAACAGATTAGGACTTGGACTCCATCCAGAGGCCTCTGAGAGCTTTAAAGCATGCAACTGCCAGTGCCATGGTCACATCTGTACTTTAGATGACTCCATCTGATCATTCTCCACCATGGGGCAACTAAACATAATAATGATGTCACATGTCTCCGGCCTAATCTAAAAGGCAAGGAATACCCCTTAAAGCCACAGCAGGTTTGGGGAGGAAGTTGACAAACTAATTCTAAAGTTTATGATAAAATAAAGACTTTTAAATAGCTAAGTCAGTCTTTAAAATAAGAACCTATGAAATGGAATCACCAGATAGTGTGCTAAATTAGAAAACTACAAAACCTGAACTTGTGTGGTACTGGCACAGAGACAATAACTAAAATCCATGGGGCAGAGCAAGGAGGTTAGGAACTGACCTATGAGCAGGATTTAAAACTAGGTGTGGCCTGAAGGGTCAGAAAAGCCAAATTACACAATTGCAAACAGGTTAGAGTTGCTTTCTTGCTCACCTGCAAGCCTGGAGGTAGACAGTGCAGGGCTGCAGGGTCAGAAGCCAAGTTCCTCCTCTCTTCTTGGTATACTCAGCTCTTCTTCCCTTCAAGGTCATAGTCCAAGTGACCACTTTGGCTCTAGTCTTTACCTCCACTTTCTAACCAGCAAGAAGGAGGAAAAGGACAAGCAAGCTGCTCCCATTATGAGTCCTCTGCTCTGCACAGCTGCCCACACCACTGCAACTTGCATGGCATTGGCCAGAACTTAGTGACGGATGGAGCTGCCCCTGAGGGTATGGAGGTTGAGGGGTGGTGCAGTAGGCTGCTCCAGGTAGTCATGTACCCAGCTAGATGTCAGCTACAGATGAAGGAAAGGGTATATGGGAGAGGTGTCAGTGGATAACTGGGAGTTTCTATCACATACCATGTATAAATAGAAACTTGGTATGTGGTAGATGTAGCATCACATTTCAGTAGAGAATGGTAGGTGCGTTAGAAATTGACACTGGAAGTGCTTGGCTCAATATGTGGTCAAAAAAATTACATTAAACCTCTCTTCACGCCATATACAAAGTAAATTTAAATATTTTATAAACATCCAAATGCAAAAGAGAGCAATTGAAAATTAATGGAAGAAAATATAGAAAAAGAGCCTCTAAAATCTCAGGAAAGGATTTCCAAAAGCCTAAAAAAGCACAAAGTTTAAAGCAGAATTGATTAGACTGCATAAAAAATTAAAGAAATTCATTCAATAAAGGACAGCTTTTGCAAAGCTAAAAGGTGACGGCTGGAAGGAAGATTTTTGTGATCTATAAAAGCCAAAACCTACTCATGCTTCAGTATGGAAGGCAGGAAGCAGGGCCCAACTAGGAGGCTGTAGCAATATCAGGCAAGAAAAGATGATCTGGAATGAAGAGAAACAGCATAAATGTGGAGGAAATTCACAAGTCATTGAGGTTAGTCGTCTTATTTTTGTTGATGGGGAAACTGAGGCCCTACAGCAGTAAAAACAAAAGAGAGCTCTCTGCAAGTTCTGAGATCAACCCTTTAGTAGGAAAACTGGGCAAAACCCCAGTCTCTTGGTTCTACTTTGGAGAGAAGAGACTGAGTTTTGTTCATTCATCTGTATAAATATTCATTGGTATCTACTGTGTGTCAAATTCTGTGATAGGCACTGGGGATACAGAAAGAAAAAAAATAATGTCCATACTTGAGATGGCATTGATCAAAAAGGAGAAAAACAAGCAAGCAGAATACAAAATCCATACTGTCGTAGAGATATGGACAGGCCACATGCAAAACATGCAGCCTCTTTGAGAGGCAGGTGGCCAAATAGTCAAGGGCTGGACTCTGGGGCTCTCCTTTTCTTGGCTATGTAGCCTGAGCAAGCTGCCTGGTCTGTACCCTCTGCTGCAAGAATGGTAATAACAGTGCCATCTTCTAGGATTTAGGTGAGAAGTAAATCATTAAAACAGTGTGGCCTGCTGAGGTCACTGGGAGTTGAGGCACAGCCTGGCAAGATGAGTCTGAAAGTTATTGGAAAGTCTGGAAGTTTTTTGCAAAATCAAGGTGACTGTGGTGACCACAAGAAAGGGAACCTTCTTCCTGGTCCCTTGGTGATTCTGTTCCTCTATCCTCATCCCAGGCATCCTCCACAAAGGGAATGGGGAGAACCAGTTTGTGTCTCAGCAGCCACCTGTCATTGGCAGCATCATGGGCAATGGGCGCCGGAGAAGCATCTCTTGCCCCAGCTGCAATGGCCTTGCTGATGGTAACAAGCTCCTGGCCCCTGTGGCCCTCACTTGTGGCTCTGATGGGAGCCTCTATGTGGGTGACTTCAACTACATCCGCAGGATCTTCCCCTCTGGAAATGTCACCAACATCCTGGAGCTGAGGTATGTAACACCATGTCTCTTGTATTTCCTGATATGATCCCCTTGCCTTCAAAGGGCCCAGAGAAGTGAAACAGGGTGGAGCTTGGCCTGCCAGACTCTGGAACTCTTCACTTCCCAGCCACTCTTGGGACAGGAAGATGTCCTTGGCACCAGGTGATGTGGAAGGCTACTGGCCGCTGAGAGTTAGACTCCCTAGAGCCATTTAATATTCTTTTTTGCTTTATAGCACTAAACAGATTAGACTTAGTCGGGCCAGGGATTTAGCTCAGTGGTTCCACTGGCCGCCTCACAAGTGCAAGGTCCCGAGTTCTATCTCCGGTACTAAAAAAAGAAAAATTTAGAAAAACTAGCTGTCCCACCATGTTCCTGAGAAACAGGGAATGTTCCTTGAAAGGGAACATTTCTTGGTATTCACAATGGCAGCTCACATTCATCCACAGATGTGTGCTTGGCACTGTTCTAAATACAACAGATTAGACTTAGTCATATGAGAGTTTTTTAATATGAACAAGGAATGGCATAATGGGTGAGGGCCCTGTGTCAATGTCACCAGGTTTGGTCCTGTTATTTAACACTCATCAGAGTTAGCAGCAGTTACCTTCACCTGGCCAATACTGAGCTAAAGCCCACAGGCTGACCTAGGCAGTGCCTCTCTGTTCCTTGGTGCTGTAGAACCAGCTGGATCAGCCTTTGCCCCCTCCTGACCAGGAGTAATAGAGCACAGCCACACTTACAGCTCAGAGAAGGGCTCAGTATTTTACATTTTTCATCTGCTCCCCTGAACCAGATATTTTTAGAATCAAAACAAGTGTCACAGGATGGGTGGGTTCAGGGGCATGTGGAGAAGCTGTGCTTTAAAGACAGCGGAGTCTCCACTCTTTCTTTCTGGAAAAAGTGCACCAAGTTCCCTCAGGACTGTTTTAGGGAATGGGATCCACCTGTTTCCTGGGCTGAGATCCATGTGAGCAGGACAGGCCCTTGAGCTGGAGAACCTTCCTCCAAAGTGGGCAGGGAAAAGGTTGGCTCCTGCTGTTTGCCAAGTCCAACAGCTCTGTGAAGTGTTTATCATTATTCCCTTTGATAGATGAGCAAAAGGAGGCTTGGAGAATTTAAAGAGCTTGTCCAAGGTCCAGCTTCTAGAATGGTGGACCAAAATCCAGAAGGACATCTCACCAAAGAATTGTCACGTATCTTAGTGCCTTGTCAAGTTACACTTGACACATGTGGAAGGAGGGCAAAGCTTGCTGGCTGCCTCACAGCCATCATTGCTCTAAAAGTGTAAGTGCCCCCCGCCCTCCACACTCACACACCAGACAAATGAGGGAAGCTCACATGCTGTGTGTGCATGGGAAATCAAGTATCAGCCCAAGTGAGAAGTGGGCCACCAATGGAATATCCTCTGCCTGTCTTCTCTCTGTTATGAGGTTGACCCGCATAGGCATCTGCCAAGGAAGAAAGAACCCTTGAGTATATTTGTTTCATTCTGCTGTGAATATGTACTACAAGGGCAAAAGCCGTGGGCCAGGGGTCAGCACACCTTAGCAGAGAAGCGGTACAACATTGGACAAAGCAGTTAACCAGTTTCTCTGGGCCTCCATTTCTATATCTTTCAGATAAGAAACCCCATATTCCCACAGTTGTTGGGGGGATCATGTATGACAGTGAGCAAGGAAAGGAGGAATAAAAGAAATTTGGAAAGAAAATTCAATTAATATATTATCATTTACATATCTTTTCCTTCAGTCTTTTCCCCTATGCCTGTTTCTCCATGTTCTGCCCCCGCCTTCTAATTATAGTGTATTTCTATTCAGTCTCCTACTCTGAACAGGCTCTTTTAGGCTCCTCAGATTTTGACAATGTTTTGCAGGGAAGCATGCAGAGACGAAGGGCAGCAAGTCTTTGTGTCTCTGGGTGTGTAGCTGTATGGGGAAGAGAAGTGGTTGTTCCCATCTCTGTCTTAGCCCTTGTTACAGCAGCAGAATGTGTCATGCTAGTCTTCTTCCCGAGTCAGCAGTGGTGGTGCAGGTGGAACCATGGCTCTTCTGTGATATGTAGCTGCTTGTAAGTGAACTCACTGACAAGCAATATCCAATATAAGATATATCAGTGTCATAGCTGCTAAGTCTATATTTATTATAATATTGCACAGTACCATTGCTGTCAAGTTTTCAGGCTGCTAATAATGCTTCTAACCCTGCTGCTAACACCTCATTCTTTCTTCTATTCCCTGCTCTCCTGTCTTCTGTCAGAAATAAAGATTTCAGACATAGGTAAGCGAACCAGTGGAGAATTTCCTGTCTCTTCCCCTGCCTTGTTGCATGTTGTATGGTAAGCTGCACAAGCCAATTCCAGGTGGCTCAATGGCAAAGGAGCCCTGTGTGACTGGAACCAATTGGGGATAATCAGTTGCAATGACAGGAAGTTATCAATAATGGTGGTGGGGGGAGAAAGCCTGAACTCTTTGAATCTGAAACAAAATCGGGCAGTTTTCCTGTGGTCTGTGGACATGACAGAATGAACCAATAAAGAATTTAATGCCATAGTCTGCTTAATCCTTCAAATAAATGAGAACATCATCCAGACTGTATTGGTCCTAGACTTGGAAGAAACTGTGTAGCAATATCATGGGATGGCGAAATTCAGGCTTAACAAGTGAAACCTACCTGTAGACATCTCCAAATGCAAATCCAGACACAATCTCTACTAATTAAAATAGTAATTATGGGGTTGGGGATTTAGCTCAGTGGTGCCACCACCTGCCTCACAAGCTCAAGGTCCTGAGTTCAATCCCTGGTACCAAAAAAAAAAGTAATTATGTCAACCCACGATGACATCCAGCTTACAGATGGGAACACTGAAGCTCCCTGATTGGACCCCTCCCTGACTGTCTCCCTGTGAAAAGATTATGTCATCTTTCAGAGTTTTCATTTCTAACTTGAGGGGTTTTTTTTTTGTACCGGGGATCGAACTCAGGCCCTTGCGCTTTCAAGACAGGCGGTGGAACCACTGAGCTAAATCCCCAGCCCCTAACTTGAGGTTATTAAAATTTCCATTACAGGATTGTTATAAGGATCACAAAGAGGATTTGTAAAATGTTCAGCATTTTTCAGGCACAAGGAAGAGCTCCAGTAATGGTGGTTGTAGTACTAATAACAATAATAGCATAACACATATATTATTTTTATCATAATTATTATATGATAATGATTATATGTCTCCATTTCTCCCAAAAGAAAGTAATTAAATCCTCTTATATGGAAAGACACATATATTAAAGTAAACAGAAATTGGGATCAAAAGTAAAAAAGAGTAAACATATCTGTGATTATAGCTCAAATTAGACTCTGAGCTTCATTGCTGCCAAACAGAATAAATAGGAAAACATAATTACTTTCATGGTTTGCATTATCAGAAATGGAGACTATACCCACCTCTCAGAGGAGAGGTATTTTTCCTCACAGTGAAACCTGAGCTCTTCAGTGATTTGCATGGATGATCCTAAACGATGTGTTGATATGTACCCTCAACTTCAGTTTTGCAGCAAACACAGAAGTGCAGTTCACATAAAGATCTTGGATTAAAGTCTGACATTTAACACTGAAACATTCAGTTGGTGGTGGTAGCTGCCTGGGACACAGCTGCGATACAGGCCAGCACAGCTGGGAAGAGTCTTGGGCCACGCGGCCTTGGGTTGGTCACCCAGTTTTTCTGGTTTCCAGTCTTATCATCTATAAATTGAAAGAGCTTATGGTTTGAGTATCTTTTGATTCTTTCAGTGACCTTTTGATATATCCATGGTACGATTTTAAAACTGTGTTCCTACCCTCTCTCAATTTATTGTCTCAGGTGCTAAAAACTGTCTATAAAGTAAACTGAAGCAGGAGGGAAAGGGGAAATCACTTTCTGACTTCTAGTTTTCTAAAGATAATCTGGAGACAGAAACCCTGGGTTGAAGCTGTGATTTTTAACTACCACCTTCACATTAGCAAATCTCTTCTTCTCTCTGGGCCTCAATATCCACCCTCAGTCATTATCAAGGTAGATTAAAGAAATTCTACAATTTTGTCCTCTATCCATTTGCTGTTGCTGCTGTTCCCGGTGATAGCTCTAGGATGACCTTATCCTGTGGGTGTGTTCTCCTGGGCCAGGCTCTTCTCTGCTGTAGCTTTCTCAGCTTCAGTGCTAGCTACCATGCTGAGCAGCCCAGTACAGAGGCCTGTGGTCCTTTGGGCCTCTTCTTCTTCTTTGGACCCTACAGGGAGCAAGCATCCTCACCTCTTCCCAGATCTCTTCTCTAGGATCAAGGACGAATGTTGAAGCCTGTCCTTAGACAAGTACCTGAACTCAAGTAACCTTCAAATCTAGCTCTCCATATTATATTAACTCAACAGACCCCTTAACTGCAGGACATAGGTTGGACAGGACAATATTATCCCACTTTTTCAGCTTTTATCCCAGATTTTTCATTATGCACTGACATAAATGATCAAGGTAATTAGCTTTGCCTAAAAAGTACTGTTTATTGGACATTTTGTTTTTTAATGGAACAGCCACTGTGCACAGAGACTTTCATTCTTCATGCAGTTTCTGTTATCAAACTAAACATTTGAAAAGAGTGTGATCATCTCCATTTCTCAGATTTAAAAAAAATTGAGGCCCAGAGTAATTTGTCGGAGCTCACTTAATCAAGTGTTTAGGGGAACTGGTTTGTCTTTGTAACTCCAACACTCACGCTCTTCCCACTGGTTCTGAGGTCAGGTTCTTCCAGGGCTGCTACCTAATGTGGCTGAAACATGCTCCTTGAACAAGACAGACCTTAGTCTAGATAGGAAAGGTGAATTCTCACTCAGAAGCAACGAGTAGATCACTTTTTGTCTTTAACAGTGCTACCTCCTACCTCCTACTAGGGACTTCTCACAGAGCAGGTAAGGTGACACTGGACTTCAGCTCATTAATCTCAGGATGGTACCCTGCACACCTCTACCATTTTATGTCACATCCAGAGGGACCAAGATTATGTTTGAAGAGCCAGAAAAGAATGCAAGCCCTCAGGAAGTAGGGTTATGATCAAATTCTGTGCTCATCCCTGCTCGTGCAACTCAGAATCAAAATGAGATCAGACATAGTCTCAGGCCCAGAAATGTTCCCTGCCCACAGAACCAGGCATGGAGTCTCAGGAGTAGATCATTTTCCATTGTATGACCCAAACATATTTCTGGTCTGCAGAGTATTCTGAGGCCTTGCTAGTCAAAGTGTAATAAGCAAGCAATATTGACATGCTCTGGGAACTACTCAGAAATGCAGACTTTGAAGTTTTGCACCCCAGAACTACTAAACTTAAATCAGGACTTTAACAATAATCTCCAAGTGGTTCCTATGCATATTAAAGTTTGAAAAGCACTGCACTAAGGCCAGAGTTTCCAAGTCTGGCTGTGCCTCAGAGACCCCAGGAGAGCTCTAAAAGGTAGATGTGTGGGTTTTCTTCAGGATTTCCAGGTGATTCTGATGCATAGAACCATTAATCTCAAATCATTAGCAATGGGTGCTTCCTATGTATACCCCAGATAGGGAAACAATAATTCATTCATTCATTCTTAAATTCAGCATAACTTTCTGGAGTACTTACTTTACATCGGCCCAGTGCGAAGCACTAGGGACTTGAAGTCAGTCCCTGCTGTGGAAAGATTTCATTGAGAAGCCAAACAACTAAGCAGAAAAATGCCTTAAGATACTAAAAGTCTATCTGCCTAGGCTCTATGAAGGACCTAGCAAGTTCTATTGGTGGGGAAGGAGTGGGGGCCCAGGAGTGGGATTATAGATAAGGTAATGCTTAGGCTGAATCTCTGCAAATGGGTGGGTGCTCCTGGGTGAAGAAGGGCTCTGATCAGCAATGTGAGAGAAATGAAAAGAACATAGGCTTTGGTGTCTAACAGATCTGAGTTGGCATTCCATCTTTCCAGGTCGCAGTTTGTGGGCCTAGTCAAGTCACTTCATCTCTCTCAGTCTTAAGTTTCTGAAATCTAAGAAAAAAATCCCTATATGATATATAGTAGTGAGGAAAATGAGGCCGTGCGTGCTGCATGCTGGACAGTGTCTGGGACAGACATGCCTCCACGTGTACATATCTGTGGCAGCTGTCTCTGAAGCCCCCTGTTCTTTAAGTTAGGCTGCAGCCGGGAGGGGACCAGGAGGGTATCAGAAACACAGGTGCAGCTCCCAGTGCCAGGTGGCATGAGGAAGAAATGAGTTTAAAAACTTCCAAAAAGTACCACAAACTAGAAAAGGCTTTTGATAATTACATTTGATCCTGGCACCAAAACAGAGCAAGGACTTAATCACGTGACAGCTGAGGGACCTACACCTCAAATAATTTAGGTGACTTCTCCCAATTAGAACCTATACTTTCTAAATTCTTTCCCTCATGATTAACTGCCCACCAGACCTCAAATTTGTCCTTGAGCACAAAAGATGTGGCTACACCTCTTACACTCTGGGACAATCCTGCCAATGCTACCCTCTCCTGGAACTCAACCATGTGAGAAACTCCACAAATGACACTTCTCCTCGGCAATGTAGGGAAACGTGAGCTGGAAACTCAGGGGGCTAATCTAAATGGACAGGACTCCCACCACACTCCCTCGGGGACCATTTCTTGCCTAGGTGTATAGCACCAGTTTATCGTGAGTGATGTGCAAAAAAATGCAGTTGTCACCCCATCTCCCAGTTGTCATCAGGAAAGCTGAAAGATCAGGCAACTCCAGCATTCCAGAACAGGATCTAAGGTCACTGCATTTCATTTAGCCAGAATCAGTGTCATCTGGGAAGATTAAATCTGTGTTACATTATAAAATAAGTCACAGGGGACATTTCAAGATAAACAGGACATCTGTGCTGTTACCACCATGCCCAAATGAGAAGTAAAAGAAAAATTAATAATTTGAATATTGTTACCACCTAAATAAACTGAAAAAAAAATGTCATCTATATTAGTCATCTTTCTGTTTCTGGGATAAAATACCTGACACATACAACTTATAGGAGGAAAGATTTATTTTGGCTAACAGTGTTTCAGAGGTCTGTGGTAGGCTGGCTTGAAGGCAGAAGCACCATGATGGAAGCACATGACAGAGGAAAGCTGTTCACTGATGGCAACTAGGAAGCGGAGAAAGGAAGGAAGAGCCAAAGAGGCGGGCAGAGGCTGGGGATAGGACATACCCTAAGGACACATCCCAGTGACCTACTTCCTCCAACTGCAGGCTTCCTTCTGATAGACCATTCAGCTATAAACTCACCAATGGATTAGCACCTCATAATCCAGTCATCCCTCTAGACCCCACCTCTGACCATTACTGCTTTAGGCATAAAGTCTTCATTTCATGAGTCTTTAGGGAACACTTCCTATTCAAACCATAAAACCCTCTACTTAAACAAAGTAGCAACTCTGATGGGCTAGGGCACCAAGCTGAACATTGGAAATATAGTAATGAGTAAAATCTGGTCTGTTTACTTCAAGTACTGGTGGTTGGATCTGGAGACAGACATATAAATAAGTAACCATGATATTGTGTAAAATGTCCTGTGATCCAGATACAAGCTAGTGTGGATCTCAGTGTACAGAGAAGAAAGGTGGGGAGTGCTTGCCAGAAAAGATTCCCTTTGGTCAGACAAGTGCGGAATAACTAGGAAGGAGAAGGGGTCAGAGCAGGAACTAGGTCCAGATGGTCCTGTAGCACACTGTGTAGATGTTGGGGGAGGATAGTGTGTCTGGAGAGAGGGCCAGGAAGATGGAGCATCCCGTGAAGAGCATAGAGTGCTGAGGCCCTGCACTTCCTCTGTAAGGCAGGAGTCCTGGAAGAGAAAGCATGGAAATGGCATGCTGGTGTCTGGGCTAGATCAGAAAGAATGGCCGGAAGACGACCTAGGCTACAGACAGAGACCTGGCCTTGGTGTCAGAAAGAAGTGAAAGGTCAGCCGGGGATTTAGCTCAGTGGTTCCACCACCTGCCCCACAAGCACAAGGACCCGAGTTCGATCCCCAGTACAAAAAAAAGAAGATAGGTCAGTAGTACTAGGGCTAGAGAAGAAGAGCCAGGGAGAAAATCATGTTTTGTTCATTAAATTCAGACAGAGGAAACAGAGGAAGGAAAGCCTTGGGTTTGGATGCCTGGCTCCATAAGCAGTGACCAGGCCCCAAGGACGCTGTCCAAAGCTAGATGAGCAGGCAGGGCCAGATTAAGAACCTCAAGGACCTGGACCCCCAAAAGGTTATGGCACACCAACTTTCATATGTAATTCAAAAAACTCCAGTCTCCAAAACAAAATTTTATTTTTCAAAAGGACCCAAATCTATATGCCTGATAAATATAGAATAGTCCCCTTCCAGACTTTTCTAGTTCTCTTGCTTGCATCCTGAAGGAATATGCAATAGCCTGCCTTGCTGGCATTCCAGGCCTGCTCGGGTGGTCCCCAAAGGGCCCTGGCGGAGTGTGTGCCCCACATGCAGGGAGCATGGCCAGCACCAAGCCAACCACTCTGAATAGAGAGAGGTCAATTTGAATCAGAAAGCATTCCAGACATACAGAAAGAGTCACCAATGCTGCTAAGGGCCTGATGAATGATCAGGCCACACACAGGAACTGAAAATTAGCTCCCTAGGAATGATGAGTCCAACATTAATGTGCCTTAGACTTGGAAGAAATTGTATAGCAATATCATAGGATGGTGAAATTCAGGCTTAACAAGCTATACCTACCTGTAGACATCTCCAAATTCAGACACAATCTCTACTAATTAAAATAGCAATTATGATTGTTGAGCACCTCCTCTATGCCTTCCACTATATTAAATATCTGACATTTGTGATTCCTTATAATTTTCCCAATACACCCATGGGATAGCTGTTAACATTCCCATTTTGTAGATGAAGAAAACTTGAGGCTCAGGGGTCCAGCCAAGCAGCCCAAGTTTCAGAAGCAGCAAATTTTAGAGCTAGACTTGGAACCTAGACTAATTATGTGCATTTCCTCACCCTGTGGCTAGAGGCTGTACCTTGTCTCCTTAATGCTTCTACACTCCAACTATTTTTTCCTGTCACCTGAGCCCAGTCTTTGTGACTGCTTTCCTGAAACAGACCCTCACCAGCACTGCTCCTCTGTTCTGATTCTTTTTCCTTGGGTTTTACTATAAATTACAAACTAATCTTGCAATTCATTTATATCTGGCTTCAGAGAGAGACTGCTGGCCTCCTGATAAGTACAACATGAGTATCGGCAGGAGACAGTGTTAGCACTGACTAGGAGTCAGATCTACTTTCTTAAAATTAAGTTTATTGATACATTTTAGATATACATAATGATCATATTCATCATAGGTAATTTGTACCTGTACATGATATATCTAGATTCTGCTTTCTTTTCCCATTCCCCTCCCTTCAACCCCTCTTCCTCTCCTTATGTACAAAAGCTTTGTTTCCATTTTTTCCTTCTTTTCTCATTTTTTTCCTTCCTTTCTTCCCTCCCTCCCCCCATCCCAGTTCCCCTTCCCATTTGAACATTTTCTTCCTATTTCACAATATCTATTACACGTTTTGGTCTTTTCTTGCACTTTCAGTTTCTAACACTGGAGAAACAATGCAATATTTGCATGTGTGTCCAATTTATTTCACTCAAGAGTATAGTCTCAAGGTGCCAGTCTTTCTGATTTGCTTCAATATTCTTTTGCTTTCTCCTTCATTCTTTCTCTCCTGTCCTCTTCTCCAGTTTCCCAAAGCTTGGTGATCATCTTTTGCCCTTCAGCCTGCTTCTACCATATTCCTCTTCATTGATCTCTCTATTTTCCCCTAACCCTCTTAAATCCCCCTACCCAGGGTAAAAGCATTCTACTAAGGGGAAAGTCACCTCATACAAGTTCCTGGTTTATGTTGGATTTTGTTATATGACTGTAAGTCTTGCTCCTATTTGATTAAAGGTACCAAATTAATGGTTACCAGTTTGTCAGCTTCTAGGTTATGCTTTATGCTATTGTTATTGCTAATTGTACTACTTTAGTCATTCCTATTGTAGTCAGTTGTTCTACCTTGTGTGACAACACTATGATTGTCTGGGGTCATAACCATCACCATAGTCCAGTACCAAAGGACTGAGTGTTGAGCAAAATAGATAGCAACTTCTCATCCCTAATAAATTGGGAAGGTAGGATCTTGGGACAGGCACAAAGGCCAAGAGGCAACTGCACCTAGAAGACATCTCTGAGGAATAGACATTTCCTAGGGAAGCCTTGATACTAGTGATAAAACTACTACCATAAGCAATTTATAAGAATCAACACAGAAAACAAATTAAAATTAAAAAGTAGAAAAATGACAAAACACAGAAGCAAAATGCAACCCCAGACCTACAGCCCACCCAGGACAAGTCCAGGGGAGCACAAGATAGAGAAAATCAGAAGCCACCCACCCACCTGAAGTTTCTGAAATGGTAGCAGCAGAAGTTAAAAAAAAAAAAAAAAAAGATGAATGAGGATATAGAGAAAATCAGACCTACTATTATCTTATCTGTCAGTCCCACGTTGCTATAAAACTGCTGTGGAGAAAGGTTTATGTCTTGTAATCTTTGGATTGTTTTTAAAAGTCAAGGGCATCCATATTTCTGCCTTGAATTGACAGGCTGACTATTGCAAGCCTCACTGATAATCGTTCTAAGAAAACATGATCTAGGCAGTCATCAGCAAGAGGTTTTTGCATTAGCACTTAGGTGGGAAGGATAGTTAGTCCATGCACTGAGGTCAGAAAAATTGGGGAGCCATCACCCAAAGTAGAAATATCATCCCTGTAAGACTCCTTTGCTTGGACTCAAAGACCAGGAATCCAAGTTATACATCTCTACCTACCTGATAGGAGAGAAGAAAGTGCTCACACGGGCCATGTCTTTGTTTTCTAGTCACAGTCCAGCACATAAGTACTACCTGACCACAGACCCCATGAGTGGGGCCGTCTTCCTTTCTGACACCAACAGCCGGCGGGTTTTTAAGATCAAGTCCACCATGGTGGTGAAGGACCTTGTCAAGAACTCCGAGGTGCTGGCAGGGACTGGTGACCAGTGCCTCCCCTTTGATGACACTCGCTGCGGAGATGGTGGGAAGGCCACAGAAGCCACACTTACCAACCCCAGGGGTAAGCCCTTGCTTGCTAAACACTATCAGTAACAGTTTTGGAGTATTTACAATTGTGATAATGTTACTCACTAGAAATATTCCCAGTTAACGTTTCCTGTCTTTCCTCCTAGTCTTTTTTCTAAATGTTTGCATGTATGCAATGTTCACTAAAGTCAAGGAAACTAAATGAGATCACATTAAACAAACTGAGTAACTTGCTTTTTTCCCTAAGTGATATATCATGAATTCTTTTCCATGTCCTTAGTCTTCTGTTTTTAATAGTCTTCTCATTTTTAGTGGCTATGTAATGTTCCTTCCAGTGGATATCCCATCATTCATCAGGTCTAACTGTTGGACATGAATGCTATTTCTCATGTTGTTGTACAAAAACATTGTTGTGCATGATTTTGTGATATATCATGTATAATTTTATTATCATGTATCATTTTATGATGTATCATTATATTTGTGTGCTGTACAGTGGGTTGACTGTCAATTTTGAGTCCTTCAGAAAGTTGAACCTCTAAATGCCTTCATTCAGTATTTTTCATTCATCTACTCAACAAATATTGACTGAATGCACAGAGCTCTGTGGTTGCATAGATAAGTTCACTGTAGCAGGATAACTGAGATTTAGACATGAATCACTCTGGATGCAAGAAGAAAGAGCTGTGTATGAGGGTGTAGAGGTGAGAGAGACCCGGGCACCTTGGAGATGCTGAAGCTTGTGAGATGAGAAGCCATCCTTACCAGCAGGCACCCCTCAGTGAGGCATCAAGTGTGGTGCAAGCCCCACGGCCAGTGACCTGCAGTGCCTAAGCATCAGGGTCCTTCTAAATACAACAGGGCTAATAATACCCCATGTTCACCTTCTAGGATTGTTTTGAGGACCAAGATTAATACATTTCATATGATATCCTGTTAAAATGTTATAGGTAATTATATTAGAGTGCCAGATTTTAAGGCCTGATTTCAAATCAAAGCAGTTAACTGTTGTTTAATTATCCATTCAAATCCACGCTTTGTTATCTAGTGGTTGTATGACTTTGAGCAAGTTACTTAACCTCTCTGGGCTTCATTTTCCTCACCTATGTAATAGGAATATACTGCACAGTAATTATACAGAGTAAATATCATAAAGCATATAAAGGCATAGTTCAGTAGTATTAGGCACATAGTAAACATCACATAAATGGTGACTCCTATTATTTTGTTGTATTGTGTTATATTATACTGTGTATCATATCATCATAGCACATTGTCTCTTCCACATATCTGGATTAGTCAGGTGTAACTATGGAGTAAACATTGTGGCATAGTTAGTGTCCCTCCTAGTGATGATTTTATAATACTGAGAGAGCAGTCTGAAGCATGGAGAGAGTACTGGGCTGGCATTTAGAGACCTTGCTTTATGCTTTCTCTCTACTACTGGCTGGCTCTGGGACCTCCTCTTCTGGGGCCTCAATTTCTCCATTAGTAAGTGAGCAGGTTAGGCTAAACAATCCCTGAGGCCCCTTTCAGCTATAACATTCTACCTCTTAGAATTAAGAGTTTTTTAAGAGAATTTTTGTTCTCCCTAGATGCTTCTCAGTTGCTCTCCAAGCATGTGTGTTCCCTGCCCCCACCCCTACACACACACAGATGGAGTGGCAGTACAATATCCCACAAGCCTGTAATTAACCCAGGGAGAAATGGCAAGGGTGCCACAATATGCAGACACTTTGCAGTGGGGAGGAGAAAAGATGTCCATCTATTTAGCACAACAAAAGGAGAAAAAATGAAGTAATTAATCAGGGGACAGATCACTTCTATTAGCCTGTGCAGCCACCTTTGTAAACAAGAAACCTAATTGTTCATGGAGCGCTCATCAGTCCGAGCAGATGGAAGAGAGAGACAGGGCATAGCCAGGCAAACAAGAAAACTCATGTCTTGGTACTTAAAAGAATGAAATCAATTTACATTCGAGTCAGGACCACAAGAAAGGCTCCCAGCTTGAGGCCGCCTGGTCCTCAGTGTGAAATCCTCTCCAGCTGCCCAGCCTAAGGAGAGGCAATAAGAGGCAACTATGCTTCAGAGGGACATTACTTAATCTCCCAGTGGCCAGAGAAAGATACATGGGCCCCCAAGAACAAGGGCCTCTATACCCACAAGTTGTCGGCCATGTCCTCATAATCCTAATGGTCATTAATGATGATCAAAGACTAATTATTCCAGTCAGATGTTATCCTATTATTTTATTAGTTTGTTGGTTTGTTTGGTACCGGGGATTGAACTCAGGACCTTGTGCTTATTGTATCATTTTATAACTGAGACTGAGAAGTGAAGTAGTTTAGCTGGGCACACAGGCACACGCTCATAACCCTAGCACCCTGGGAGGCTGAGACAGGAGGATTGCAAGTTAGAGTTGTGCCAGGGCAATTTAGTGAGACCCTGTCTCAAAAAGAAAACAATAAAGTCTGGGGATGTAGCTCAGTGTGAAGGCCTTGGGTACCAAAAAAAAAAAAAGGAGGAGGAGGAAGTGAAGTAGCTTGTCCAAGGTAACACTACTAGGGAGCTTCATAGCTTCATAGTGCAAGCGTCTATACCTCAATGAGCTTGTTTGATCTCCTCTTCCATTGCCTGCCCAAGAGGAAAAGAAACAGCAAAAGTGACCAGGTTCTGCTTTATCTCACCACCCTCTGGGGTCTGTCATTTCTTGTGGTACTCCACATGGTCCTCCCTTGGCCATGTGCCTTCCCATCTAGAGCAGACCCTCTTCAGGGCTACATCTCACTGTCACCCCTGAGAGGTCGCATTTGATCTAGCTCTTGTAATTCTGGACCTGGGGTGGCAGTCATCATCACCCATGAATGTCAGTTTGAAAACATGCCTTAGTCTCAGTCCCAGCCAGCCACTAAATAAAGGATTCCCAGGAAAGAGACCAAGCAAGTGTGTGCTGAAAAAACTCTCCATCTCCATGTGATTCCAGTACACATCATCGACCAGGAAGTAATGATTTCATGGAGTAGTTCTCAGGCTTTAGTTCATATCATGATCACCCAAAGTGCTTGTCAGAAATGCAGACAGATACTCCAGCTCCACTAGGGATCTTCTGAAGCAGCCACCTGGGGTGCACATGCTGCAGGGCATCCTCACACATGTCCTGAGAGAGAAATACAGACTTAGAACAATCCCTTGATTTGTCAGCTGGAAAAGCAAATGCAGAGTTGACCAGTGACTTGCCCACAATCACACAAGCTGGGTCAGGAAGAAACTGCACAGGGTGAGACCGTCTAGCATGTGGAAGAGATGACCCTCGGTAATAATCCCGACACCTCTCTTGTGAGCCTTCCCTGGACATTAGATTCAACAATATTCTCTATACAAATCCATAGGATTCTTTTTAGACTATACTTTTATAATGTCCAGTGAAATTAAGATAATAAAGATAAGAGAAACTTGATTGTCTTAGAAACAAAAAAAAAATTGTTGTCAAAAAAGGGATGTGATTTTTAGATTTGCAGGGCTTAAGAAATAGGCTAAAAGTTCACAGTGATAATCACTACTTCTGCTGCTTCACAAACCCTCAATAAATTATGAATCCAGTTTTTGTAGGTGGATGAGGCAACAGATAAAAGCCTCTGGGCACAGCAAAGTGGGAGGACCAGAGCTTAGGAGGATCTGAGAACATGAATTCCAATCTCTGCTTTGAGCAAGGCACTCAGATCAAGCCTCCATCTCCCCATCTTTAAAAGGAGGCTGATGGGCTGGCTGGGAGTGCAGCTCCCAGGGAGAGCTCTTGCCTAACATGCGCAAGGTCCTGAGTTCCAGCCCCAGCACCACAGGGGGAGAGGGGTGTCGTGGGAGGATCTGATCAGATCATACTGAAGGGGGTCTTTATCAGGTCACAGGGCTCCAGGTCTTTTGTGGGTCCTTGTCATCTCTAATGCTGAATTCCTGTGTTGGCTTCTACATCCCAGGCATTACAGTGGACAAGTTCGGGCTGATTTACTTCGTGGATGGCACCATGATCAGACGAGTTGATCAGAACGGGATCATCTCTACCCTGCTGGGCTCTAATGATCTCACGTCGGCCCGGCCCCTCAGCTGCGATTCTGTCATGGATATTTCTCAGGTGAGAGGACTTTGTCTGCTAGAGCCCTGGCTCTGTGCACTCATCCTCTCTTCTGCCACCCCGACAGTCTGTTAGCCATTTACCTGTACACTGGAGAAGCCTTTAAAGGGTGCCTGCTTGGTTCAGGGCCTGGGATAAGCACCAAGGGCATAAAGACAAAGAAGACTCTGCCCACACACACACTGTCCCTGGGAGTCCACTGTGAGAGCTAACAAGTGTGTGGCCCTAGTCGGGGCTCAGGGGCCAGTGAAGAAAATCTGCCCAAGGCTAGCAGAGCATGATTGACAAAGCTTTACACAATGTGAATTTAAACCCATAGCCACCTGGACTTCCCTTTTGATAACACACACAGGTCCTTGTACATTGCCTATTCTCTCTCTAGACCCTAAACTACATGGCAAGAGGAATTCCATCTTTTATCCTTAACTGTAACCAGGTTGCCTGGTGTGCAGCAGGATTAAAGCCCGTATTTGCTGATGAGTGAGTGAGGAGTGATTGACTCCTAGCTTTGCCACTTACCAGCTCAGATTTGTGAAGTCTTTTGAGCTTCAGTTTTCATGTATGTAAAATAGAAGTGATTCACATCAGCCTGATAAGATTACCTTGAAAACACATGCAATAGTACATGGACAGTTTCTCACACCACTCAGCACCAGAAATGAACAAGCGGAAGTTCTTGTGCTCATTTTCACAAGGGAGATGACATTCATGCCAGGTTTTGAAGTTTGAATAGGAGTTCAGTGGGTGGCAGAAAAGACAAGAAGACATTTCCCACAAAGGGTATGATCTGCTCAAAGGCACAAAGATGCTAAAGAACCTGGTACTTTCAAAGAACATTGGCAAATTGAATGCCAAAGCATAGGGTGCTTGAAGGAGATGGCAGGTGTTGAAGCAAGAAGCATGGACCTTGAAGCACCATGCCAGAGGGTTTGGATGTTGGCTGGTAGGCAAGGACAGCTCCAAAAGAGACACAAGTGGCTGGCTATCCAGCACGGCCTTAGTCCATCCTACAGTGAGTGAGCCAGGACTGTGTCCTTTATTGCTAAGTCCTCAGGCAGGGCCTGGCCTGTGGTGAATTAGTGAGCATCATCTTGCCTACACTACCAGAACCTAGGAGATAAGGAGGCCAGCTGCTGCCTTTTTCACACCCTCTTGCACCATGCCTGCCTCTGTTTCTGACCCATATCGCTGAGCCCCTTCCCCAGAGCCTCATGGCTGCTGTTGGCACCCATGTGACAGCACCCAAGTCACGTCCCTGTCGGGTGCTGGTGTGGCTTCCCTGTGCGCCCGCTACGTGGCCACTGTGCTCCAGAGTGGAGTCTGTTCTCTGCCACTCATCTTTGCCGTTTGCCAGGCTTCCCTTTCTGGGTCCAGAGTCTCCCGCTTCAGTCTGTGAGCAAGCTGGAGTTACTCTCTACGAAGCTGCCACAGCCATCATTTCTCAGCCAGCCAACACAGGGTGGTGAAGATTTTCATGCACACCCAAGCAGTTAGATAAAAGGCTTGGAAGACAATTGGTATATATGGGAGGGGAGGAAAACAAAAACCACTCTTAGATTCCAAAGCCCCATTCTGAAATCTCTATACCCCTGGTCCTTACTACCTTCACTTGAATCTAAGCATGAACTTTTTTTTAACCAAACCCTCCAAATCAGGCAATTCAATGGTTAGGTTCAACATTGACCTTATGGGGAAATTTGATTCAGTTTTCACTCAATTTGGTTTGTGACCAGAATCGTGGAAAGAATTGAGTTCATGAACCAAGGTGTGTGTGTGTGTGTGTGTGTGTGTGTGTGTGTATACATATATATGTGTATATATATGGGAGAAGGCACTGGCTTTCCTCTGGCTTTCATCTTTCATTCCTCTTTTACCAACGCTCAGCTACTTTACTGTTCCATGGGGACCAGGGAGGGAAGCCACAGTGAGAACCCAGCCAGGAGGAAAGAACGCAAAGGGGAGAACCAAGGAATTTGGGCCAGCTCCAGGAGACAAAGATCAGGTCCAAAATGAGAATGAGGGAGGCATCAATAGGAAAGGAACAGAAGATGCTGTAACCTGTTTCTTAAAAACTCAGCAATTCCAGCCACACAGGCAGAGCATAACTCTGTACTTAGCAGCCAAAACAAGAACTTGCCATATGCCAGGCACTCCATTAAAAATGAGAATACAGAGATGAGTGTGACTTCTATTATCTTATTTAGCTGTCACAATAATCCCATGGGGTAGATATTAGAAATAATAAACTGAGGCTTAGTAAAAGAAAATGCACTTATAAAAGCAAAGACTTGTGGTAGGTTCCATCAGGGATGTGGAAATGAATTTTTTAATGTACATAATTGCCCAGAATAGTAACTGGCAACTAGTAATAGGATATAAATATTAGTTCCTTTTAAAATCTATGAAGAGCTTCCTTATACATTATTTTATTTGATCTTTCCAACTACCCTATGTAGTATTTGTCACTCCCCTTCTACATATAGGGAAAGAAATTCATTATTTAATAAACTTGAATAAGGGGACACTTCTAGTGACTGTGGAACTGCTACGGGAAGCAAGTTTCCCAACCTCCATCCCACACTGTCTGATGGTGCATTCATTCATTCATTCATCCGACAGTGCATATGCAAGCACATCACTCTGCAACAAGGCCATCAGCTCAGAGCACCCTAATGAAGGCATGAATGCTGGGGAGGACAAAGAGAAGGGAGCTCCCCTCCTACTAGAACCCTTGAACCTGGGAGTTGCAGGAGGCCTTGTCCCTCCATTTTGGTGATGGGAAATTAAGCCAAGCAGGATTACCACTAATTGAAGGTGAAGCAAGAGAAGCTTAGCATTGCTGTGGTCCAGAAGCATCATGCAGGCTGTATGAAGGAGCAAGGAGCAACTCTGAGAGCAGTGCCCTTCTCTTCTCCCAGGCACCTCTGTGCACACTGGCACAAGCCAAGAGCATCAGAAGCACTTGCTGTTCATTTCTTCTGCTTTCCTCGCCCCTCTTCCTCTGCTGGCTTCCTCCTCTCCTCCCCATCCACCCATTCATCAAGACTCCATCTTTTCATCATAATGACAGGTAGAAAGGTCTCTCCAAGTGGGTCCCCAAGATGCCACAGGACCAGAGGGCATAAAATATTTAGTAGCCAGTGTCGACAAGAAATGAGTTTTAGGAAATTGAAAACTTCTGTCACTTTAGAGCAAACTGTGTTCTTGATGCAGCTGAAAGCTGGCATGACTGTACTCCAGAGACACCTGGGAAGTGTGAGTAGCAGCCCAGGCAGCAGCTCCAGAGTATCTGCAGCTCCTTTCCCCTGTGCGTGCAGACAGACAGACAGACAGATGGGAATGGGGAATGGGGGATGAGGAGACAAGGGCTTTAGCATGCTGAGAACTGGCTTCTCTGAAGAACTAAGAATGGCCCTGAGCTAAAGGAATGGATGGAAATGGTCTCATCCCCTACGTATGTAATTTATTGAGCTTCTTATTACATTGGTAAATGACCACATGTACACTATAGAAAAGTTCTAAAATTTAAAATCGTAACGGAGAATATTAAAATCACTTTGATTCTAGCATGGTTAACATTTTGGTATATCTCCCTCAAGTTTTTAATCTCCTCTCTACCCATAATCTACCTTATTGTTGTTTTTCCCTTAATTGGCATCAGCCTGTGCTTCCAGTTCTAAAACCTGTTTTTTCTACTTAACACACAGTAAACATTTCCCCGTGTCATTGGGGACATTCCCCATGTCTGAACGTCACCTTTAAGGATGGCACATAGCATTAAAATCTATGAGTGAATCCAGTGTGCTATAGTTTATTTACCCAATTCTCAGTTTGGGGCATTTGAGTTGGTCCCAGCTTTTTATCATTGTTAAAAATGGCTCTGATTGGGCCGGGGATTTAGCTCACTGATTTCACCGCCTGCTTTGCAAGTGCAAGGACCCGAGTTCAATCCCTGGGTTGAAAAAAAAAAAAAAAATGGCTCTGATGAATACACTCATAGATAATGGTGTATAAAAGCAAATTCCTGTAAGAAAAACTCCAAATTGGAAACTATCAAAGGTTTTTAGGGGGCTCAGGATCCCCAAGGTGATGAGTCTTTAGACAGGTCTGAAAAATTCAGCAGGAGGAATGCACTAGTAGTATGGATGAACTTGGGGACACAACTGACAAAGGCTTCCTTTAGTACTCAGCATCTCTCGGTGTGATACATCTAACAATCCAGCCTCCATGTCCATTGAGCAAAACATTCCTTGCCCCAGACTCTGTTAGGTGCAATCCCCTAGGTGCCCACTTGAAGGCTTACCCTGACCCAAGCCACTTCCTAGCCTGGTTCAGAAGAGGCTATTTGGGCCCAGACCTCATAACCCCTGAATCCCATTGCCAACTTCATTCATCCCTTCCAGGAGGACCTGCTCTCTAAGATCCTACAAATCACTATGTAGAGCAAGGCTTCTTAAACTTCAATGTGCACAGAAATCACACAGGAAATTTCCTTAAGAGCAGATCCAGATTTGGTAGGGTTGGGATGAGTCTGCCACTCTGCATTTCTGAACAGCCTCCAAATGATTCCAAAGCTGTTCTTTCTACTTCTGATTCTCACTGTTTAAGGGCCAAGGATCCAGTTGTGATTCCTAACTCTCCTTAAGAATCACCCCAAAGCTTTTGAAATAATGCCAAAGCCCAAGCCCCACCCAGGGATCTCATTTAACTGACCCAGGGTAGAATTTGTGCACCAACCTTTTCTCAAATGTCTACAGATAATTTGAATGCAGGGACAGTTTTGAGAATCATTACTCAGACAGAGGCCATGGTTATTTTGTTTTTACATCTCCAGTAAAGTACCTAGCCATGTTACTTCATGAAGATTTGGGAAATCATCTTTCATAAGTGTATTATATCGGGCATTCATGAAGAGTCTTTTTTAATCTCTGGATAGCTCCTACTGCATCCTCCAGACTCTGTCTGCCTTCCCCTCCCACCTCCACAATAGCTGCCATGCTTTGAGCATGGACTGTGGACTAGGTTCCCTGTGTGATTACCATTACTGCTTTCCAGATGCAAATACTGAGGCTCAGAGAGGTAAAGTAACTTCCCCAATGGCATAAGTGGTGGAGCTAGGATCAGAACCCAGGCCTGTCTGACTCTAATGTCTTCTCCTCTTGCCTACTCGGTCTTCTTGCTGTTATCCATTTCTTCAGGTTTTGTCAGGCTGTAGAGACCATCAGATATCTTGGTGGTGGCAGCTATTGTATAGTTTCCCTCAGATTAAGAACACAACACTCCATTTTTGATGCTAGGCTGTGTGAGGATTAGGCAAGACTTTATGTGAAAGCCTTTTGGAGCCTATTGCAGGTTTTAGTGGGTATGGGACAGCATGGGCATCTTGCCTGTCATTTGAGCGTTGGTGTCTCCATTGTCAGGTTCGCTTGGAGTGGCCCACAGACTTAGCCATCAACCCAATGGACAACTCTCTTTATGTCCTCGACAACAACGTGGTCCTGCAAATCTCTGAGAACCATCAGGTGCGCATTGTCGCAGGAAGGCCCATGCACTGCCAGGTCCCTGGCATCGACCACTTCCTGCTGAGCAAGGTGGCCATCCATGCAACCCTGGAGTCGGCCACTGCTTTGGCTGTTTCACACAACGGCGTCCTATATATTGCTGAGACGGATGAGAAGAAGATCAACCGCATTAGGCAGGTCACCACTAGTGGAGAGATCTCGCTGGTTGCTGGGGCCCCCAGTGGCTGTGACTGTAAAAATGATGCCAACTGTGATTGTTTCTCTGGAGATGATGGTTATGCCAAGGATGCAAAGCTGAATACTCCCTCTTCACTGGCTGTGTGTGCTGATGGGGACCTCTACGTGGCTGACCTTGGGAACATCCGAATTCGGTTTATCCGGAAGAACAAGCCTTTCCTGAACACCCAGAACATGTATGAGCTGTCTTCACCCATCGACCAGGAGCTGTACCTATTCGATACCAGTGGCAAGCATCTGTACACCCAAAGCCTGCCCACAGGAGACTACCTGTACAACTTCACTTATACCGGGGACGGTGATGTCACACTCATCACAGACAACAATGGCAACATGGTGAATGTCCGCCGAGATTCCACAGGGATGCCCCTCTGGCTGGTTGTCCCTGATGGCCAGATATACTGGGTGACCATGGGCACCAACAGTGCACTCAGAAGTGTGACCACACAAGGACATGAGTTGGCCATCATGACCTATCATGGCAATTCTGGCCTGCTGGCAACCAAAAGCAATGAAAATGGATGGACAACATTTTATGAGTAAGTATCAAGATGAGACCATTCGACGGTTGTGTTTTCTTATATACATTGAAGGAATTGAGATGAATTGATGATGTATAAATTCCTGTATTTATTTCATTTTTATTCAGGATTTGACGTGTGAAACATTACCTATAATATGTTCTGCATGTTCCTATTCCAAATGATTCCTCCTAAGAATGAAATGATATCATGCAGAAGGTACGAGCTTAGGAATCAGAGGAGTTGGGCTTCAATCTCAGCTCTGTCGCAGACTTAATCTCTCTAGGTCTCAGTTTCCATATCTGTTAAATGGATACAATATACTCCTGCCCAGAATTCCACAGGGAGATGATGTAGATGAAAAGTACTTGATAAATTCCTACCACCTTCATATGACCACTGTCCAGAAACATGGCAATACGAGAAAGAACATCCATATGGATGAATTTTCTACATAATCAAAGTTCACATCTTCAATTCCAAAAATTTATTTTTTATTTTAACCATTTTGGATGAACTTCTTATGAAATAAATTATAAGTCCCCCTTCTCAAACACATGTTACAGACATATACTGTATAATCTTTCTTTTTATGAGTCAGGAACATTAATACGGAACAACAACAATTGCATAGTATGTTGTATTATGGTGATGAGCTTCCAGAAGTGGGGAGACAAGGACACAAAGCCCTTGGGTCCTTCCTGATGTGATTTTAAACTATTCTTTTATTAGCTCTTATATCTACCAGGTATAGTTTCACTGCCTTTTCTCTCTGTGTGGTGCTGTGGTGTCACTGTTTTCAGTCAGAGTGCAAACCTCAAGTAGCTACTTCCTTCTTCATCAGCATAGGGCTGCTTAAGTGGTATGGTCAGAGAAGCTCAAGTTTAGCTTATTACAATTGTAACCAGAATTAAATACATAGAAAATCTGAAGTGTTTCCCTATGAGACACTTTAATGAGTGGACTTTGTAACATCTCTTTTGCTACTTAGATCTTTTTAAGCTTCTTTTTGAGATCCTGGCCATGTTCTAGACGACGAAGACTGCTGAGTACATTACTGAAGGATAAGTATGCAGGAGATGGCAAAGAAGCTGGTCTTGTTGCTGCACTCATTCTCACAACAGCTCAGGACAGCAGGAGATATGTTTTACAGAAATAGAAACTGAGGCCCACAGAGGCTCATTTGCCTACTGTTCTATAGAACATGGCAGAACAGGGGACCACTCTCCACATCTGAGGCCAGAGCTCTGCTCTTTCAGTTCTGCCCTCCCCTACCTCCCAGCCAAGTTTGTTAAGCTCAAATAAACTTGAATCCTTGGACCCTACATTTTTCTGAAACTGGATCAAGCATCAATTTCTCATAGAGTCTAAAGGAAAAGTATCTATAATTGATTTTCAAACATAATTTGCACCCAAAAATGTCACAGCATTTTGTACAGAGTTCACTGGTTAAATTCCTTTCTCCAAACAAGGGCCTTGTTAATTGCAAAGAAAAGACAAAGATCCAGGAAAACAGCAATTATCTTGATTAACTCATTGAAATGGAAATACGCTAAATAATTCAATTTTCCCCATTACCCAATGGAATGGAAATCTCTTATACATTATTTAGCCAATACAGGGGTTTCTTTGTCAGGGCAAATCTGTGTACTCAATTAGTTCCCAAGGTCACTTGCTTAGATCCAAACTGAATGCTTACACATCACTGCCACCATTACTCTCCTCCACTCCTAAAACCTAAAACACTTTTCTGTACCTCTGCCAGAAAGGATCCCTCCCTCTCTTTCCTGCATAAAATATGCAGCCATAGTTGATGTTTTATGAAGAAAGAAAAGTTATTATAATTGCTTTTTATGAAACAGCATTTGAAATTCCAAAGAATCCATTTAATCACAGTACACAGTCCTTGTTGTTTTATCACAGTCCTTTTTGACACAAAGCAGAAGTGGAAGATAAAGATCTGAAAATAGAAGGAGAAACTCATTTGGGGGGGAAACTACTGTATGCTAGGCTCTTTCCCATTTAATAGCCACAACACCTACAAGATGTCAAGCCCTTAGCTTGATACGCAGATAAATTAGCAAGGGTCTTACAGTCAGTCATTAACTCAGATAGGGATTATCATCCACATCTTTTTATCTGTGCATACACTAAGCACAGAGAAACTGGCTAACAAGCTTAAAATCACACAGTGGGTATAGAGCAGAGCCAGAATACAAGTTTGTGTTCCTCCAGCTGCATTGGCTAGATTCACCTGTATTCTTCCTGATTCATCTGTTTGATAGAGATTAAAACAGTTTCTATTCTGGGATAGTGTGACGTTCAAATTTTCAATGAGATGGAACATCGAAAGCTCAATAGTTGCTGCTGCTGCTGCTGCTGCTGCTGCTGCTGCTGCTGCTGCTGCTGCTATTATCTCAAGTAATACTGTGGCAGTACTAGTGATTACAGAACTGTTATTTGGACATGAAAGGTATTACCCAGGAGCAATTTGGAAGTGAGCTAATCAAAGAAACAAACAAAAGTTTTAACAGAGGTAGAAATCAGAGCTCAAGTGTCAAGTATGAGAGATCAAGGTATGAAGTACAAAAGAGGCCAGGTCCCTGGGATATCCAAGATGGGCTGGAAGATGGCATGCAGGGTGGGCAAAAGCAAAGTGGTACATTTAGATGGGAACAAAGCAAGGATGCCAGATACCCATTTTCACTGGACTATGGGCTATTTAGCTGTGTGACTTAGGGCAAGCTAGCTGTCTTCCAGACCCAAGTCTCAACCAGACAGAAATAATCCCTACCCTACCCCATTTCTGGGCTATTCTGATGATCAAAAGACTAAATTAATACTGAAAATAAAACTACTTTGCAAACTGTGAGGCTCCTTAGAGATAAGGGCATGATGTTATTTATCATGATGATATTTCTTACCAAGAACCTCTACAGGTTTTGCCAGTGAACAATTTGCTTTTAGTGAATTTTTTCCCCTTTTGCTCCATAAGACAGCTTAGTGGATTCAATTCCAAATGTTCTAATATTTTAAAAAAATCAGCCTAGGCCTGCCAGTGACATGGGCTATTACTAAAACAAGCTTTTAGTTGACTTTATCAATCCACTTAACAGATTAAATTAAACATCTAACATAAACATCACACACTTCAGAGCACCTTGACTTAAAGAGTTCATAGTTATGGAATGAAGATTACTTTTCTTCCCTTGGGCCACAGGTCTGTGGGTGAAAATCTCCAAATCTCCGAGGAGCCGTCAGTGTAGGCTTCACCCCCAGGGAGCAGCATCATTGCTTTGAGAGGTGGCTCCTGGTTACACAGCATTTTGTGGCCAAGAAGATGGCCCAATAGCTGGATCCCAAACTGACTTGCTGGGTGGGCGTGAGCATGCAGCTTCCCAAAGTTTCCTAAGGTAAAGTGGCTCTGGCCTCCCCTGGTTCCCTGTGACAACTGTGACACTGAGGCTGACATTAACTACTCATTTTTCTCTGTGTGGAGCTTAGCGCTTGCTACCTTGCAGTTCTCAGCAAATATTTTATAAGCAAAATGTGAATGTAGGAGAGAAAGGAGATAAAGAGGGAACAGAAAACTCTGCTGTGGTAAGGAGAATGCTAGATTTAGATCCCAGCTCCTGAAATATCCATGCTCCTGGCAGGAAGTAGAATTCAACTCAAATTGTTCAAATGAAAATATTTGGCTTTTGTTTTTTGTTTGGGCACATGAGAGCCAACATGAGCATCATTCCAAACTTTACCATGAGAATAAACCAGACAAAAGGCAAATTCATGTGTTTTCCTTGAACTTTCTGAAGTAACAGAAGTAACCAACTGGCCCAACCCAAGGACTGACAGACTTACAGACAGACAGGTAGTGAGCTGTAACTTGCCTGGGTAGGCGAAACCAGACTCCAATAAGAGGAACTTAGCTAGGGTAGCTGGCGTTTTTACAAAGGCTAAGTGTGCCTGGTCAGGAGGCTGACCTCTGTCTCAGAGGCTGCAGAAATTATGAGAGTCTCCACGTCCTCTTCAGAATCTTTCTCTACAAACCTCACCGGGAATATTTCCATAGAAGAGAATGGAGAAAGATTTAAGCAAGTATCCCTTGTGGCAGACCCAGGGGAGAGTGCAGCAGGTACTGAGAAGGGAACGCAGATACCTGCCTGCTCCACCCAGACTCTGCTACCTTGTCTCCCTAAGGAGCAGAAGCCTTCATGCCTTCATCTGCAAAAAAAAAAAAGGCAACTAGCTGTCCTTAGACATGGTGAAAACTCACTCAGCTGAATGAGGGAAGAAAGGGGGAAAAATAACCGCTGCTGGGAGTGGAGCACGAATATGTAATGAGCCCAGAACTACCACTGAGAAGGGGCAGAGCACTGAAGAGCACAGTCCTGGTGTTCAGGGATACACATACCTAAGGCTGAGGACAGGTTCAGTAGAGATAGGACAACAGAGAATTCTCCCACCCCTCCCCAGCCAGCTAAAGAGCAAAGCAACACAAGGGGCAGAATTCTATAGGACAAGGATAAAAAAAAGGGGGCACCAGAGTATGGAAAGAGACCCTCTCTGAGACATGGCACAGAGGGGGAACCTAAACTGGGGACCGAGTAGACCCTGAGCCAAAGGGGAAATAAATTCTCTGGCAAACCAGTATCTTAACCTAAACATAAGGAATTATTAGAGGGACTTAAAGCCTGTGAGGCACAGAGGTTAACCATAGAAACAGCAAACCAAGCTAACCCAAATCCTAACTAAATTAATAGAAACCCCCTCACTAATGTCCTAGCAGAAGGAACCTCATCCACCAAGCACAGAGATGCACACCTGTAATCCCAGCTACTAGAGAGGCTGGGTGAGGCAGGAGAATCTCAAGCTTGAGGCCAGCCTAGGCAACTTACCAAGTCTTTGTCTCAAAATAAAAAATTTAAAAGGCCAGGGATATAGCTTAGTGGTAGAGCACCCCTGGTTCAATCCCCAGTACTACAAAGAAAAAAGAAAAAGGAAATCCCATAGCCATTTCCAGGCATAAACCATCACCTCAGTCTCTACTGTGCTACAGAAGAGGTCACATTCTCAACTGAATATACAAAAGGCAAGAAAAAGCAAAAATGGAATCATCAGAACCACATTCAGATGTGACACAGATGCTGGAACTATCTCTCAGAGAATTTAAATAACTGTAATTACATTAAAAGCTCTAGTGGAAAAGGTGAACAATGTGAAGATGAGATGGATAATTTCAGGAGAGAGATGGCAACTGTTAAGAAAGAATCCAATGGAAACACTTGCACAGATGGAGAATGCTTTGGATGGGCTAGTCGCTCTTGGTGACATGGTGTGATACAGCCAAGGAAGGAAGTTAGGTCGATAGAAGTTACCCAAACAGAAACACCAAGAGAAGAAATACAAAGCAGTACATTCAAGAGCTATGAATCCAATGGTCTAATATACATGTAGCTGGAATTCCAGGAGAAGAGAGAAGAAACAGGCAGAAGAAATATTTGAGGAAATAGTTGCCAAGAGTTGTTCATAATTAAAAACAGATCCAAACCTAAAAAACTCAAAAAACACCAGGCAGAGTACACACAAACACACATTCCTAGGCATATCATATTCAAACCACCAAATACAAAATAAAGAAAGAAAATCTTGAAAGCAGCCAGTAAAAGGGGAGGGAGCATTTTATAAGAGGAACAAAGATAAAAATGACAGCTGACTTCTTATGAGAAACCATGCAAACTAGAAGACAAAAAGTACAGAAAGGAAAAAACAAAAACTGTCCACTCAGATACAATGTTCAACAAAAATATCTTTCAAATAAAGGTATGTTCTAGAGATATAGAAAGGAGTAAGGAACCAAAGAAGGAGGCTGAGACACCCAAGGCACTACAAACAGAATAGCAGTACCACCTCTCAGACTGACACACAGGGTGAGACAGGAGTAGGGTACCATTACTGACACCCTGCAAGTAGGAGAAGCCACTTAGTAGAAGCTGAAGTCAGGTATGGCGGCAGCTGCTATGGGAGATATGGTAGCACTGAAGGAAAGACTGGGAAAGCTCATTCTGACCTCCAGCCTCTCGCCAGTGTGCACTCCCTGCAATGACTTTACCTAAGCAGAAGTGAGACAGCACAGGTACCCGGTACACAGTTTGCAGGGGTTGATGTCTCTGGGCATAGAGAAGAGCAGAGAATGGATGAGGGGCAGAATAACCAGCAAAGAGACTCACTGGCTCTATGCCCTGTTAAACATAAGTGGCAGAGCCAGGATTCAATCCTAAGTCTACCTGAATCCTAAACACTTTCCCCAGATGCACTGCCTCAGTATGGCATCAGTGAGACAAGACCAGCAGTGGGAGGGAGGATCTTGGGAATCCTAAAGGTTAGATAGAATTCACTGTAGGAACTTAACTTTGTATGACTTGGGTATCAAGTACAATTTTTACTGAAAAAGTAAAAAAAGTCCCCTGGCTCTGACACCATTTAGAGAAGCCAGTGATGTAATGATGCCATACACTCCACTGACCTAGGGCCAAGGGAATTATCAGTGTGTGTGGGCTGTGAACTCGAATTACTAACAGATGATGGCATCCAGTTCCCTTGTTTGTGATGGTGTTGTTTGGAACAATCAGATGAGAGTCATAAAAATCAGATTTTTACTTTCCAACCAAAAAGTTAAGATCAGCAAAAGTTTAGTATCAAAGAGGCAATTTGGCATTTTCCTCACTAGCTGCACATAGTAAGTGGCTTGGGATGGAGTATCAAGTGTGAAGAAGAAAGCCTTGCAGAGTGTGTGAAGATACCCTTTAGCAGACCTCTTCTGAGAGCCAAGTTCACAGCAACTATATGAATCTTTTATGTGTTTTCTTTCACTGTGCTCCAGAGAAGCTTTGGAAAAATAGAGCAAAAAAAAAAAAAAGTCAGTCGAAGGCAATAACGGAGACCCAATCATCTGACCATCTCTGTCCCCTCTCCCCTGCCCCACGATGAGGGCTTGGCATTGCTACAAAGTCAACTGCTGCAGTAGCCAAGCAAAGCATCTCGAAGGAAAAACTGTCAGTCTTCTTGACCCACTTGAGGCTTCCAAACAGAATTTTTTTATTTGACACAATGTGTTGAACACAAAGGCTTTGATTTGAAACACTATCATTTTTATGGAAAGCTTGAAAAAAAAGAACACATTTGCTGAGGTCAGGGAGACCTGACTTTGAATCTGTATTCTTTGCTAACTGTGTAATTTTAGACAAGTTACTTATCCTCTCTGAGCCTCATTAGCACCATTGCAAAATGACAATAATAATCCCTACCTCAAAAAATGATTTTGTGCATGATGTTGGTATCTAGAAAGTACTGTGAATTTTAGTGAGTGTTCCCTTCCACATGGGGGGTGCCGCAAATAAAATAGATGGAGTTAATTACTCTCAATTGTGTCTTGAAAAATCAACAAAAGGGCTTGGAGTGTAATACAGTGGTAGAGTGCTTGTCTAGCACAAATGAGGCCCTAGATTCAATCCCTAGTACCACAGAAAAACCTACTCTTTATTTATATATGTATTCATTCATTCAGTGGACATTTTTGAGTACCTTCTATATGCTGAGTGCTCCTGTAGGCACTGAGGATGCAGACAAGGTCTCTGTCCTCATTGAGCTTGTGTTCTAACAGGTGGAGACAGACCACAGTAAGCAAAGAAACAGGATAGTGGGTATAATGAAGACAATGCAGTAAGATACTGTGGTAGAGATGGCAGAACCTATTTTGGAAAATTTGGTGGTCAGGGAAGCCCTTATCAACATAGTAGCCTTTGAACTGAGGCATGAATGATGAAAGGAACTAGCCATATTACCATTGCAGGAAAAAGCATGCCCTGCAAAAGGAACAGTAAGTGTGAGCATCCCCCAGCACGGATTGAGCTCGGCATGTTGGGGGACCAGAAACAGATGCAGGGAAATACAGAAGATCAGTGCTTAAGGGGAAGTCAGAAAGAGAGGCAGAGAGGAGTCAGATCATACAGCCAACATTCATTCACACTAAGCAATCTACTATGTGCCCAGTATTCTAAGTTCTGGGGATCAGCAGTAACCAGTTGAAGTCCCTGCCTCAGGGAGTTGACATTCCAGTCTCCTGGGGTCCTGAAGGTCCTAGTAAGAAGTTTGCATTCATTTAAATAGGCTGCCTCTTTTGGTCTTCACAGTGTCTCTGTGAGACATATAGAGGAGGAAACAGGCTCACTGAGGTTATGCTATGTAACCTCCCTGGAATACTGTCATTTGGGGCAGGGGGGCCTTGAAGGTTAAGAAGAAAAGAGAACTGAGTACCTATCTTCCAGGATCATGTCACTGGCTTGCACTGAGCCAGTATTCAAATCCTAGACTGTCTGGCTCCAAAGACTTTCCCATACCAAATGTTCCTTCCATTTCTCATGGTTAGAAAGAAAGAAAATTTGCCAATGCTTTGTGGCTTCCCATAATTAAAGCCATAATAAACATAACTAAGTCATTGTCTAAATGTCACCCAATCACAGGGCTGGGGCTTGAGGCAGCCACTTGAAACCCAGGGAGTGCAGAGAACTGCCCCTTCCAAGTCTCTGCACCTTGTTGAAGCAGCTCTCAGCAGCTCAGTGTGAAGCAGAAAGGGTTCTGTGGAGGTGGCCCAAGGGGCAGAATCCAGAAGATGGGCAGCTCTAGTTCTTCCCACACAGAGTCAGAAGGGGAAGAACTTCTGCTCTGATGGGATAATCACAGGTATTGATCTAGCAGCAGGAAGATCCAGTGGCATTTCTCAAGCTCTGGAAGGTAGGGAAATGAATGAATAGGAGACAAAATTTTATAAATTGGTTGCTCTATTTGATGTTCATTTAATTAAGACATTCAGTCCTTCTAATGGAAAATGTGAGGAGTGGAAATTACTGGGTTTTGGCCGTCTTGTATAAAATGAAAACCAGATCTCGAAGGCATGGGGCTTTTCATTGTATCTTCTTCAGGCTCAATTTAATTATGCAGTACAGGCTACCTTCAATAGTAATTACAATTGTCTGCCATGATACAAAGCCTCATTCTGTCTTGGAGACTAAAACTCTGGAGAAATGCCTGGGGAGATTGCTGAAGTATCATTTAGCCAGAGCAGTTACTTCCATATTTGTGCATTCAGTAGATACTTTTTGTGTATCTACTGTGTGTCCAGCTCTGCAAGTCCTGTTGGAGGTAGCATGCAAATCAATCACAATCTCTCCTCTCCTAAAGAGCAAGAAAGAACCCTTGCATGTTCAACCCTGCAGTCACTTAGCAACATTCTCTGCCTGACATCTCCTTGCCAGTTCCACTGCTGCTAAAGCAACGATGAACCCAGAGCCAGATCCCCTGGTTTGCTGTACTGACATGGATTGAGCTTGGCTTCTGTGAGGAACAGAAACTGATGCAGAAAAATACAGAAGATCAGAGTTCAAGGGGAAGTCAGAAAGAAAGGCGGGAAGGAGTCAGGTCATACAGCCAACATTCATTAACACTGAATATCTACCCAGTGTACCCAGTATTCTAAGTTCTGGGAATACAGCAGTAACCAGTTGAAGTCCCTGCCTCAAGGAGTTGACATTCCAGAGAGGACAGTCTCCTGGGGTCCTGAAGTTCTAGTAAGAAGTTTGCATTCATTTAAATAGGCTGCCTCTTTTGGTCTCTAAGTGGTGGTATGGGGTGATGCCAGATTCCCAGCCTGGTAATCTGACTCCAAGACCTGTCCTGACCTGGAGCACTCAGTCTCAATACAGGAGAGGCTTTCTGAAATAAAGCAGACGCTCCTCCCAGTAATCCTGGGTCATGCGCAGGGCAGGATTAGAAAAGAAACTTAGAGGCAAATCATTTTCCTGCAGTCCAATATCAGTAGGTGGAGTCAGATCCTGAAAACTATGTGCTGTGGGCTGAGCAAGGAATGTGGAAGGCAGGGGAATGTATCTGACCAGAAAGAAAGGCAGAAAACATGCAAAACCATGGCAAGAGGCAAAACATGCCAAGTTCCAGCTATAGCATTGTCGTATTTCTGCTAATCAGTGCTGCCCTTTGGTTTCCAGGTATGACAGTTTTGGCCGCCTAACAAATGTGACCTTCCCTACTGGCCAAGTGAGCAGTTTCCGAAGTGACACAGACAGCTCCGTGCATGTCCAGGTAGAGACCTCCAGCAAGGATGATGTCACCATAACCACCAACCTGTCTGCCTCAGGTGCCTTCTACACTCTACTGCAAGGTAAACCAGGCATGGCCTGGGGACTGAGATACAAGGGTGGGAAGACCCCTTTGGAAGAGAATGACCCTAAAAACAAGCTGCTTCAGGAGCTGCCCACAAACAGGAAAGAATTATGACTGGTTTCTCTCTGTATTACCACCTAATTTGCAATCATATAAGCCAGAGTACTGTAAATTCTTTCCCAGAATCTTCGAAGCAATATTTCATTGTCCCCTCCCATTATCATCAGAACAAAGAGGGAAAAGAATCCATTAGCTGCTAATCCAGGTTACCTCGTTATTCTGCCATTCTAATGGCTCCCAGATTAAAAGACTTACACTCACACTGGTGCAGGCAAGGACAAAGGACAAGAATAATTACACCTTATTATGAAAGGGATTTGGTTAGGGAGAAGTCCTTCCTAAAGCCCACACAAGGTTTGTTCCTCTGCTAGGATTCCATAGAAAAGTGACTCTTCTCTACATCCATCAGCTCTTCCCTGATACACATTGATCTTTTAGCTTCAGGTAAATCACAGTAGTAGAATCTTGCTGTGAGCTGTCTGCCTCAACTGTTCTCATGAGATGTGCTAACCCAAGGTTTTGTTGGATTTAGTAAGCATGGGAAAAAAAAAAGAAGAAGAAGAAGCCATCACTAAAGAAACCCCTGCCTAACTTTTGCCCTCAGGCTTTGACACAAAAGAGTAAAAAAGGAGCTCAGGGCTAGGAGGTAGGGGCCCAATTTCTAGTTCTGACTCTGCTACCACATCACCCACTGCGGCCCTCAGGAAAAATAAAAAACAAGTTGAAACTACGTTAAGTGGGGTGAGGCAGTGCAGAGAGAAGAGGTTCTGAATGGACCCAGGGGCCCTATGCCTGCTGTGCTAGTTCCCACCTGTGCAAACTGGGGGAATCACTTTTCTCTGAGCTCACTTTCCAGGTCTGGCAAATGATGCTGCATTGTGACACCTGTCTCACAGAGTTGCTCACATGATCTCTTTATACAACATTGGAAAGTGATCAGCATTGGCCAGGCACAGGGTATTGCTCAGTATTGTTCAGGAAGTGCTTCTTGGACTAATTAACTGAGTAATTAATTCATTATAAAGCAGTTTGATTTACCATAAGAAAATAAATATTTGTATACATATTTGTACATGGGCTTTTTATTCCCAAAGGTGGTCCTTTGCCTTTCAGAGAGCTCAAGGAATAATAGTGGTTCTCAAACAAAGAGGAGCCAAACTCTGAAATTTCTTCCTCAACCAAGCACCTTTAATGGTGGTGTGGGACATCTCTCCCCTCGACCACCACCACCAGGAATTTATTCCCCAAAAGGATTATTGCCAAGAAAAGGTACCAGCTCCCAGCCAGCCAGGATTCTACCTGACCAAGGATTGCTTAGACGTGTGTCCTGTCCTTCAGGCCTATTTTCTTCTCTGTGGTTAAGAATTGTTCCATCTGTCCACTGCAAGATGCTAGACTACAGTTACTTTTCTCAAAGGTTGATGCAGTCTTTTCTATGTTTGGGCAACTTTTTAAAATTCAAAAGTGCCACACTTCCCAATTTTAAAATATACCGTCAATTTAATAACTTTTCAGGTGGAAGGAAAAACTAGGTACTGCTCAAAATGCATACCTGGATTATAAGACACATTCCAATTTTAGGAGCATTAACATGTGAAAGAAAAGGTGCACCTTGGAATCCAGGAAGCACAGTGCCTGTTTTCCCCTTTGGTACCTCTGCCCCATCCCTTTCCTTCTTGATTACCTACCAGGCTGGGATGTCCAGCTTTGCAGTCGCCTCAGTAGTGTCTGTGAAAAGCTCTTTCAGTTTCATCTTTTATCTGAACTACAAAAAGTAATAAGAAGTAGCTACTAATGAGTAGCAGCCTTGGGAAGTCACAGCCTGCATCGAATGGGGATCGTGTGAGTTGGGCCTCTGCAGATGTTGGTCCATCCAAACTCACCAGTAATAGACATATGTGGATTCAGCAAGGAGCAGTGTTAAAAGATAAATTGGCACAGGCTTTTCATTCTTCCAAGGAAGTAAAATACAGATTGTCAGTGAATAATGCATAGCAACTTTGAGCCAGGTTTCAGAATTCGTGTATGTGGGGAGAAAGCGTGAAAATGTGGAGGCTGGGTTGGGGGACAATTTGATGCCATTTCAGCAGGGAAGATTAGCAGAGGGGTTCTGCTGAAAACCATATCCTTATGGCTTGACATAGCTCAGGACATACCTAGTTTAATCCAGCAAATATTTACTGAGCTCATAAAAATGTAACAATAATGATAGCCAACATTTTTGGAGTACTTATTAACCTCAAACTGTATTTTTAGCATTTGATATTTTAGCCCTATTTAATCTTTACCACAGACCTATGAGGTCAGTATTACTAATACCTCAACTTTCCAAATGAAGACAACAAGCAGTTAAGCAGCTTGCCCCAAGTCACACACCTAAAAGACTAATGAACCCATATAAACCAGCTCCAAAACCCCTTCTCTGGACCACAAATGAGACATTGAAGGTAATGAGGAGCTATTGAAAGAGTGTAAATAGTACTAGAAAAATTCCCTGTGGCAGGTGTGTGAAGTGGGATAGTAGAGACACAGCAGAGACAATGAGAATACACATGACAGTGCCTAGGACAGTCACACACATCAAACTAGTAATAACCAATGTTTATATAATACTATCACCAGTACTGTTCTCAGCAATTCCTGTTCATCTCATGGCATCCTCATAGCATTGGGCAAGGGCACAGTCATTATCCCCAGTGTACAGTGAAGCAACAAAGGGATGAATGTGACCAAAGTCACAGAGCAGGACAGTGGCAGAGCTGGAACCCAAGCCCATGCCCTTAATTTTTGTGTGATGGAGCCTCTCACAGACACTTAGACCCTGGGGAATGTGTTCGTTGACAGAGCCATGAACTCTGCACCCCACAGCTGCAAGACCACTGATGAGGTCCACAGTGAGCCTGAAAAGTGGGGGCCAGGCGAGGTATTCACTCTGACCAGAGGGATAGAGGGCTTCTGGAAAGAGATGACATTTGAGCAGACCCCAGGCGGGAGGACTTGGGCTGTGTCTACTGAAGACAGAGGAAGCAGTCAAGAAGGCCAAACAGAGGCAGGAGAGGCCAGAGATACTGTTTCCATTTTCAGAAGAGAACTCTGTATGCATTTTGTAGCTGAAAATTACTTTTTCCTCCTTTTTCTTTTAAAGATCCAAATTAAAATGTTTTAATCAGATTTAAATTTTCTAATCAGATCTATCTTTAAACCATTGTCATATGTCTTTGTATGTGTATGTATATACTGTATTTATGTTATTTTTCACCTTGTTATAAAGAACACTGATAATATACCAAGAGCCTTAAAAATGTCCAACCCTCTGCTCTAGTATCCTACTTGATAAGAATCTATTTTGAGGGCTGGGAATTTAGCTCAGTGGCACCACACCTGCCTGGCAAGTGCAAGGTCCTGAGTTCAATCCCCAGTACCAAAAAAAAAAAAAAGAATCTATTTTGATTAAACTGAAATGAAGTCATTGATTTATATAAAGCAAAATTTTATTGAAATTCACATATGATAAAATTTACCCTTTAAATGTACAATGCAGAAGCTTTCATTATATTTACAAAATTATGCAGCCATAACTATTATCTAATTCTAGAACATTTTTATCAAACGGGAAAGAAACCCCATACCCATTAGCAGTTACCCCTCATTACTCCTGCTCCTCAGCTCCTGATAATGACTAATAAATCTGTTCTCTCTGGATTTACTCATTCTGGACAGTTTATATAAATGGATTCATACAACATGTGTCCTTTTGCATCTAACTTCTTACACTTATTATAATGTTTAAAATATATTTTATTTATATTACTTATAATGGTGAAAAACTAGAAACAAATTATCTGTTTGATGCTTCATTATATACAGTATTTCCATATAATAAAATGCTATACAATCATTAAGAAAATGTTTATGAAAAATATTCACTAGCATGATCTAATCCAGTAGTCAATGAAAACCACCATAAGCAACTATTTGAAACTATAAAGACATTAGGAAATATCCTAAAATCTACAAATATACTGTTTTCTTTCATTATGGAGATTATGGGTTATGTTCTTCATGTATTTTCCCAGTTTTCTTTACTGATAACATATTACATAGGGAGAAATTGTTCAGATCCCCACCCACTCCATCCTGTGCTTGTCTCTCCCTCAGACCAAGTCCGAAACAGCTACTACATTGGGGCTGATGGCTCCCTGAGGCTGCTGTTGGCCAATGGCATGGAGGTGGCACTACAGACCGAGCCCCACCTGTTGGCTGGCACGGTCAACCCCACCGTGGGCAAGAGGAATGTTACACTGCCCATAGACAATGGCCTCAACCTGGTGGAGTGGCGGCAGCGCAAGGAGCAGGCTCGTGGCCAGGTCACCGTCTTTGGGCGCCGGCTAAGAGTGAGCAAGAATTTAAGGGGCTTACAGGTGGCATCCTGGGGAGGGAGAATGAAGGGAATCTGGAGAACTGGGTTCTGTTCTTGAAACTTCCTGGCACCGGTTTCCTCATTTGCAAAAGGGCAAACTAAAGCAGGGAACCACATAGAATAAGAGGTTCTTACGTAGCTTTCCAATTTTGACTTGTGGAGAAATCATTGGCATGGGCATTAGGTCTGGGGTGAATTTCTAGCAGATATTATTCCCTGAGTGAATTTGGGTGAGTCAGTCATCTTAGAGCCTCAAATCCATACTCCATAAAATGGGGAAGATAAAACCAATTTTACAAGCTGCTACAAAGACTAGAAGTAACATAAAAGATGTCTCATACAGATCCTGGCGCATGACAAGTGGTCAATAATAGCTACTCTTGTTGTCATTGCTTTATTGTTGTTGTTACTCTTGCTAATATGTCCCAAAATCCATTTTAGCTATTTGGAACCTAAGGTACACTCTCTATGCTTTTTTTTTCCCCCCTTTTTTGGTACTGGGGATCAAACTTGAGACCTTGTGCTTTCGAGGCAGGTGGTGGCACCACTGAGCTAAATCCCTGGCCTTCTATGCTTTCTAGATAGAGTGACCCTTCCTAAATGATCAAGGCGACCTCCCCATACATGTCATTGCCAGGGGCTTGCCTAGTGGTCTGGCATCCCAGAGCACTTTCTAAGAGGAGGACACCTTGAAACGGGCTTTCTCTGCCTACCTCCCATGTGTCTGTGGAGTGTGGCCTCAGCCCAGGGCCTCAGTGCCCAGCAGCTTTTCCCTCCAGAAAGGAGGGGACAGGCAGAGTGAGCTAGTTCTGGCTTTCTGTCCAGCACCTTGTAGCCCATGGGTGCTCAGGAGATATTTGCTAAGCTGAAGTGAACCACAGAGCTGAGCTAGATGCTCCCTGTATTTGGAAAACCACAGAAGCATTCCATAACAACACAGCTTGGGCATTCTGCATTCCCTGCCCTTTACTGGAGAAAGTTCTTTTTATAAACTCCTGTTTTACACATAGGGCAACCAGGGTCCAGAGATGGTAAGCAATTTTCCAAAGTCATATAACTAGGTGAAGTAAAAACTGGGAAACAGGCCCGTAACCAGTGCAGAAATGTTAGGTGACTTACCCAGTAGCAAAAACTAGAACCCAGAAAATCAAGCTTCCTTTGTTCCCTCAAGAACTAAGAACTCAGCCAGGAACGCTGTAACTCCCTAATGTGGGAAGCAGCTTCCCACTGGTTCCCTGAGGAAGGCCTAGCTATCTTTGTTCTCTGTGGCCTGCCACTATCTGTGGCCTCCCTGAGACTTGATCTGAATTCTCAAAGACCCCTTCCTGCACATCTGAAGCAGTGTGCTAAGTGGGAGGTTTGACCTAGGTTGGATTCCTGCTGGCCACGTGTGTAGCCTTGAGCAAATTCTCTGGTTCCTCTGTACAACAGGATAAAATATTCAAAACACCTAGCCCAGTGCTGCAGGTCCCAGGTGCTCAATAAAGGGCAGCAATTAGTACTATTAGGATTTTCTCTCTGCTATGTGAACTGGACCAAAAGTTTCCCAGGCTTTAATTGGTCCCTCTCCCAGCCTGAGATTGATGATGCTCTAGTAGGGTGGCCGCATCTCTGCTTCCTCCTAAAATAAATGGCCACCCACAGTGACAGTATGTGGAATTAGAATGTTAGCCGGGTGTGCTTCCCCATAATGGAGCTCATTTTTTATATGACTGGGAACTTTTTTAATAAAGAAAGATGTAAAATAATCTCATTGCTGCCACTGCAGAGCATAGGAAGCATTAGGTGATTCCCCAGTGAGCTGCTTGATTCAATTTTATTAATTTTGCCACAGAGGTGCAGCTCGCCTTCACTAAGGTCCTCCAGGGAGTGAGGGGGCCAGCTGTCCGGGTGGCACCACCCAGGAGGGAGCCGTAGGATGACTGTCCAAAGGTGCTTGAAAAAGACCCCTCCCATTGTTAATAGTACAGCCCATCTCTTCCTTTGCCAACTCTGCAAAGAACACAGCTTCAGCCTCCAACAGCTCTGATTTTTCACACTGCCACACTGTTTTTGCTTCTGCAGTTGTGTTTGATTACCCCAGGGAAAGCAACCTTATTATAACCAGGCCATTCACAGCTAAAGTCGTCTCAGCATTGTCACTATAAATCCTTATTTTCAAGGCCTTAGAGTTTGTGTGGGGAGAGGGGGGACGTGCACATTTGTCCTTCAAGACTGACCAAGATCACTTGCTGTCATTTAATGGAGATAATTGTAACCATTTATCCAGGACCTTCTATGTGCCTTGCACTCTTACTTAAATTTTGCCAATCCCCACAACTCTGTGGTTATACAGAGGAAGGAACTAAGACTCGGAGAAGGGAAGACACCTGCTCTAGGTCAAACAGAAAAGCTGTACATAAAGCTAAGGATATATTCTGGCCTTAATTCCTGGACCTACTTCCCTTGCCTTTTTATTTTTTTAACTACATAGAGCCCCAGAGAGCCTTTCATTACCTCAGGATACACGTGCCATTTCACATCATGTGACCTAATTATCTGTGTTTCTCTTAGCTCTTCCTACTTGTCAGACTGAACTAGTGACTAGTGGAAAAGGCAGAAAATGTACCCAAGTGCCCCAGAAGTCCAGAGAGCCATTAGAGGGAGCCAGCATTTTAGCATCAGAGCACCTGGCAGTGTTTGGGGCAGCCAGTGCCTAAGGGCCAGATGCAAATACAGAAACAGGCCTCCAAAGTATATTTCTTTATTAAAATATGAAATCTCTGACTTACTGTTACCTTCATGGGAGCCTCTGTTTCAGTCTCTGAACAGAAACTGAATTATGTGCTGCCCTCAGCAGTGTGAGTGGAGACTACTTTAGGAGCTTCTGATCCTAGAGGCAGGAACAAAGGGCTCCAGAGCTATGACTGGTTCCCAGCTGGCCCAGAGCCACACAGAAACCACCACAGGCTCGAATACCCACTGCCTCCCAGGGCCTCCAGGAAGAAGGAGGAGGAAGAGATCTCTTCAGGGCTGGCTGAGGTGATAGGGAAGCAAGGGCAGGAGAGCCCCCAAGAAGGCTAGGACTTGCTCAGAGAACAGTGAGTGTCTGCTGGCAAGTTTCAAGGGTCAAAACCAAGTCCAGACTGTTTTTCATCCGTCATAAGACCAGTAGCAAATGCCTTCACTTCCCTGAGCTTTGGTCTCCTTGGAGTCAAACATAGCACCATATCTGGCTCCGGATGTATGGCTCAGGCATTCATTTGCTTTTCCCACTTGATGGCTGTTTTTATAAAGGAGCCAGGAGGGATGTGCCTTTAGTCATAGTCCTCATTGGAAAACTGCACTCAAAAATCATATGGATCCTCGTTGGTCACAGCTACTATCTGCATTGCCTTCATCTCACAGCAGCCGCATGCAATTGCCATTATTATTTCCATTTGACAGATAGGGACTGTAACAGAGCTAACAAGTGACGGAGCCAGTATGATGACACCCATGTGTATTGACACCCGTGACCTGTGCCAGCCTCCTCTACTCAGGGGAATCTCACTCAGCACAGCTGACAATCACACTGGTCATCAAAGCAAAGCTCTCAACATCCAGCATAATTCTCTCAGGTTAACTCTCTCTGTCCCCTCTGTCTTCCTACCCCTGCCCCAGGTTCACAATAGAAACCTCCTGTCTCTGGACTTTGACCGTGTAACACGCACAGAGAAGATCTATGATGACCACCGCAAGTTCACCCTCCGGATCCTCTATGACCAGGCAGGGAGGCCCAGCCTCTGGTCGCCCAGTAGTAGACTGAATGGTGTCAATGTAACATACTCCCCTGGCGGCCACATTGCCGGCATCCAGAGGGGCATCATGTCTGAGAGAATGGAATATGACCAGGCAGGTCGCATCACATCCAGGATCTTTGCTGATGGGAAAACGTGGACCTACACATACTTAGAGAAGGCAAGTGTCTGTCTCCTTCCACAACTGTTCTTGCCACATAAAATGTCAGTCATTGTGCCTCAACCCATGGCCAGGCCTAGGTTGCTGACTTCCATGGGATAAATCTGACCCATGTGGTCTTCAAACAAAGATATTCATTTTCCAAAAAGAAATATTCAGGAAAATCTGCCACAAAGGGTGAGGGGTGTCCCAAGAGGCATCTGGATGGATCATGGTGATAGTATGGCAGCTAGGGGCCTACAGCAGGAAAATAGGAAAATCTTAACTGATACGGTAGAGGTAAGAGCAGCCCCACCACTTCCTGGACTCAGAACAGGGCAGGGTCTGCTCCCAGGTCCAGCCTACACAGTGAAATCTCATTGCAGAGAGCTAAGCAGAAGCCTGAGGGCAGGATTAGGCATTGCTTGCCTAATCCTGAGCTTCTAGTGTTGGGCATGGCCTTGATAAATCTCTTCTGCTTCCAAACTCACTTCATCCCAGGGACTAGGAATCAGAGGTAATGCCAAATCAAAAGTTGGTCCCAAATAGGAGGAAATGGTGGCTTTGATGTGTCGATATGTATAGGCTTATTATCTGCTTACTTTTCCTGAGGAAAAGTCTGAAATTTATGCCCCAGTTTTCATACCCAGATTCCCACATTGTTTCCTACTCCTGGTAAGCATCCCCTGACTGTGAGAGTGAGTAAGTCTGGAGTAGGGGGGAGAGAGAGAGAGAGAGAGAGAGAGAGAGAGAGAGAGAGAGAGAGAGAGAATGCACACATGGAAGTTATCCAAAATTCTGAAAAGCCAAAGCCAGGGAAAGAACTACCCCAGTGCCATACAATAAATTTGTTGTTAGAAACCAGGTTGTGTCTTCCCATCACAGCACATCCTGTCCTGGGACTACTTCAGGGAACTATTTGCTTGGATAGAAAGATTGACTTGAGAAGCCTGGAGCGAGGAAACCAGTAGGGAGGCTGTTGTACATACTTCAGGCCCATGCTTCCCAGTCTTCCTCACACCCCATTACACTCAGAAGAGAGCAGGCTTATGTCACAAAAATACAGGGCTGCTCACCAAAGGGAGGGAGATGGCCCCTGCCAGGGCCAAGGGCTGAAAGGAAACCCTATCACCATACATCTGTGACCTTTTTGCAGGATCACATAGGCTGGAAAGCTTGGTTCGGCTTTACTTAGGAGAACCACCACTTTCCTTGGACTTCCACTTCTTTAAGTCTTTGATGCTCAGACCACACCCACCCCCAACACTCCTCTCATTTCTTGGTTTTCTTCTCCCTCCAGTCCATGGTGCTGCTGCTCCACAGCCAGAGGCAGTACATCTTCGAGTTTGACAAGAATGACCACCTCTCCTCCGTGACAATGCCCAATGTGGCCCGGCAAACACTGGAAACGATCCGCTCCGTGGGCTACTACAGGAACATCTACCAGCCCCCCGAGGGCAATGCCTCGGTCATACAGGACTTCACTGAGGATGGCCACCTGCTCCACACCTTCTACTTGGGCACTGGCCGCAGGGTGATTTATAAGTACGGCAAGCTGTCAAAGCTGGCTGAGATGCTATATGACACCACCAAGGTGAGCTTCACCTATGATGAGACAGCAGGCATGCTGAAGACTGTCAACCTGCAGAATGAAGGCTTCACCTGCACCATCCGTTACCGTCAGATAGGGCCCCTGATCGACCGGCAGATCTTCCGCTTCACTGAGGAAGGCATGGTCAATGCCCGTTTTGATTACAATTATGACAACAGTTTCCGGGTGACCAGCATGCAGGCTGTGATCAATGAGACCCCACTACCTATCGATCTCTATCGCTATGACGATGTATCAGGCAAGACAGAGCAGTTTGGGAAATTTGGTGTCATCTACTATGACATTAACCAGATCATTACCACAGCGGTCATGACCCATACCAAGCACTTTGACACGTACGGCAGGATGAAGGAAGTGCAGTATGAGATTTTCCGCTCACTCATGTACTGGATGACAGTCCAGTATGACAACATGGGGCGAGTAGTGAAGAAGGAGCTGAAAGTGGGACCCTATGCCAACACCACCCGCTACTCCTATGAGTACGATGCTGACGGCCAGCTTCAGATGGTTTCCATCAATGACAAGCCACTCTGGCGCTACAGCTATGACCTCAATGGGAACCTGCACTTGCTGAGCCCTGGGAACAGTGCACGGCTCACCCCACTCCGGTATGACATCCGTGACCGCATCACTAGGCTAGGTGATGTGCAATACAAAATGGATGAAGATGGCTTCCTGAGGCAGCGGGGTGGGGATGTCTTTGAGTACAACTCAGCTGGCCTGCTCATCAAGGCCTACAACCGGGCTGGTGGCTGGAGTGTCAGGTACCACTACGATGGCCTGGGGCGGCGGGTGTCCAGCAAGAACAGCTACAGCCACCACTTGCAGTTCTTCTATGCAGATCTGACCAACCCCACCAAGGTCACCCACCTCTACAATCACTCCAGCTCTGAGATCACATCCCTCTACTACGACCTGCAAGGACACCTCTTTGCCATGGAGCTGAGCAGCGGTGATGAGTTTTACATAGCTTGTGACAACATTGGAACCCCTCTTGCTGTCTTTAGTGGAACAGGCTTGATGATCAAGCAGATCCTGTACACAGCTTATGGGGAAATCTACATGGACACCAACCCCAACTTCCAGATCATCATTGGCTACCATGGCGGCCTGTATGACCCACTCACCAAGCTCATCCACATGGGCCGACGGGATTATGATGTGCTGGCTGGACGCTGGACTAGCCCAGACCACGAGCTGTGGAAGCACCTTAGTAGCAACAACATCATGCCTTTTAATCTCTACATGTTTAAAAACAATAACCCCATCAGCAACTCTCAGGACATCAAGTGCTTCATGACAGGTAAGGACCAGGCCTCACTCAGAAGGCAGGACCCTGTCCATTACTCTGGTCACCTAATAAGACTTCATCTTCCTTGAGAAAGCTAGTGTGGGATGACAGGAAATACTTTTGCTGAGAGCATCATTTTCCATGATTTTCATTTAAAGAAACACTAGTTCAGAGAGTTCTCTGGAAATAATGGTTCTGGCATAAATTTGATAGGGCCAGCCACCACCATTTTTAAATTATCATAATACATGTCAGTTTGTAAAAGGTTCTAAGAAGTCCAGTAGTAAAGAGAACTGTTTAATATATTTATCCACTATTTCTCAAATGTATTTGACCATGAAAGTCCTTTTTTCACCATAAAATCCTAGTATCTCACTGGATGGACCCCTTGGAATGCACTTTGGGAGTTTTTGACATACAAATCAAGCTCAGGCTAGTTCTGAGTCTCCAATAAGTTGGGTTAAAGTAAAGCTACATGAAAAAAATTGGCTCTCGATTTCTGATGGTGGAATGGAAAATTCAGACCCTGGAAATAGGCAGCTAAGTGAAGGATCCACCATTTCTAAGCTATGATCTGATACAAAAATTACTTAGCCACTTTGAATTTGTTTCCTGATCTGTAAATTAAGGTTAGAATAACTACCCTGACTTTAATTAGGTAAATATGCATAAAACAACCATTTAAAAAAATAAAAACTAAAATAGAGGCATGCTAGTAAGTCAGTAGTGGAAATAGAGTAGAAAATTAAGGAAAAGTCCAAAGATGGCAGAAAAGAAGAGAAAAAAAAAAAAACACATGGAACAAATAGAAAAATAATACCTACCTGGTTGAAAGTGTGAAATAAGATCCATTTCAGCACAGTGCCCAATTCATGTTGATTCACTTTCCTTTGTCCTCTGATCCTAAAAGTAAGCCCTGTCTTGTGCTGCTGTGAAACCAACTTACATATAAAGTATCCCCTAAGTCCTTGTAGATAGAGCCATCTCCAGCAGTCACAGTTCTCCCAGTAACCATTTCCAGGTTCATCACAGAGGACCTCCAGAATGAGAGTAGCTGTGATGTCTGGATGAAACTAGATGTTTTATATCAGACAACTTGTAGTGGGCAAAAATTGGGCATATCTCAGCTTGCAAACCTGGCAGTCTCCAGGGCTTTTCTCCTGAGGCACAATTTTCTTGCTCCCTCTTTTATGGAAGTTTCCTTCCTTCCACAAGTGCCACCTATGTGCAGCCATTGTCTTAGGCACCAGGGATAAACATCCCACCACCACCCACCCACTCCCAGCCCCAGGAATCCACACTGTGAGAGGGGAGACAGATGCCTGCTGTCCAGTGTGACATGATGTGGGTTTGCAGAGGTGGCTTCTGAGGCACAGAGGAGGAGCAGCTGCTCTCCCCGGGGAATTCTTGGAAGGTTTCCAGAGCAGCTGACCTGATCACCAGTTTCTGAGCAGGTGTTCATCAGGTAATGAGGACAAAAGCATTCCAAGGAGTAGGAACAGCATATGCAAAGAACATAGGGCATCACAGATGGCTCATGTGAGTGCTCTTTATGGACATGGCTTCCTGGCCTCTGGATTTAGTGGCCCCATCTGGACCTTGTTTCTGCTGATAGCAATAAAAGCATTGCTTTTTCAGGGAAGAATTCCAAGTTATTGGGTTGACAGCAGGAGTCCCAAGCATGGAGAAAAGGAGAGAACAAGGTGGTACACAGGTGTGATGAAAACATACTTATGGCCTAGGGATCATCACAAATATCCTGATAGTGTTTCCCAGCATTCACCATGCTCAACTTGGTTGCTAGCACTAGAGAAACTTGACAGATTGAAATGATATTTCCATTACATCTGTCTGCATTAACCATGCCCCCTGCCTTGCCTCACAGTTTCCTGTGAGACATCTTGGCAAGTTACCATAGCCAGAAAAAAAAAGTGATGCAATAAGAAATGGACTTTTCCATCAAAAAAAGTTGCCATTCACCAAAATATTGTTACTCCACCCCTTTTTCTTTGTATACCACCATATGTACATGATCTCCTTCTAGAATAGCAATAACATGACCAACTGCTCTGTGCCGGACACTTGCAAATATGGCCTCTTTTAAACTTGGTGACCACCCTGTGAGATCATCATCATTATCTCCATACTACAGATGAGACATCTGAGGCACCAAACAACAAAGGGTCTGCCCAGAGTCACACAGACCAGTGCTGTCTGGCTCCAGAACACTTTCCAGGACAATCATGCTGGTCTCCAAACCCCGTTTTCAACAAAGCTACCCATACGCAAAGGCATATGGGTTTTCATTTTGGGTTTCATTTTCCAGTCAGATAAATCCAGCAAGTATCATATTATTTTTATATACTCTATGCCAGATCTATACTAAGGATCCAGAGGAGAGTCAGTCTTAGAGGTTGCCTTCGGGGAACACACGCCTACAGCTGCTTTTCTCAAATGTCTTTCACATTCCAGTAAAACACTAAAACAAAAGGTTTACAAAGCAATCCTTTAGTGTGATGTACTCATATTTTCTAGTCTAACTTATTCCATTTCAATAAAAATATTTTCCATGACCTACAAAATTGATTTCACTGCATCGTGGGTACTGTATATATTGTGGTATGTGAAAGTGAGATGTCACATAAACAGTCAAGTTTAGCAGACTGGGAAAGATTTGCAATCACTAATAAACCAAGATACGGTTTCACCGCCTGCTGCACAAGTGCAAGGACCCAAGTTCAATCCCCGGTACCGAAAAAAAAAAAGAAAAAAGAAACCAAGATACCACTAACCCCCATCAAACTTTACCTTTTATCTTCCATGTATGCTATATGGATCCTTACTCACACACAGCTACAACAACAACAACAACAAAAATCTTCTTTTTCCCAAAAACATCTTCAAGAGTCTCAAGATATGCTCAGATTGGGTAAGAACAGTCATTTGGGTTGGGGAGACAGAATGCACTGATTGACTTAGCCTGGATCCATAACTGAGTCAGCATCCCTAAAACTACATGAATACCCCAGAAAAGAAAGAGAAGTCAGAATGGGATGCTGGGAAGGGCACCAAAAAATCTCTACCACAGATACATGGTAGACAGTCTTCTCATGTGCCTTTGAGGTGGGGAATGCCAACACCACTTACAGAGGTAGAAAATGAGGTCAGAGAGGTAAAGTAACTGGCCCCACTAAGAAGAGGCAAGAGTGGCATTAGGATTCTGCTGTATCTCCAAACCCTTTGCTTTTAGATCAGAATACACTTTGTAAACAACAAAGCTGGGATTATTATTGCTTGCCTCTTATTCTATAATAGCACTAATGTCTGGGATGCATGGGTAAAGAGAAGCTTTTTAATGGGAGGAAAATGTCTACCTCTCATGTAAAAAAAACCATGACTCCCAACTCTTCAGAAAAGCACTGCAGGAATACCAATGTATAAATACATCTTCAGCATTTTTCCAAAAGACATAATAAGAAAGCTTCCCACCTTCCATCATTTGTAATTAAGGTCCAGCCCTCCTTTCAGACCCCTGCTTTTCTGGGAATTTACAACATTCCACATAGAAACTTTCTTTGCAACTACAAATTCAAATGCAAATTCTCAGCCTCAAGCAGTAAGCCATTTCCCCCTGTTCTGTTTGTTTTAATTTCCCAGAGAACCATCTGCCAAGAGTCATAGAATCAAAGTCTCTTAGAAATTCAATGAGGAAAGAGTCTCTGGAGAAAAGTTTGTCTAAGCTTCTCCTCAAGTGAAAAATTGGAGATCCTGAGATGTGGAGGCATGAGTTGGGGGCAACGGATAGCCAGGAACTGGGCTGGACACTTCAAATGTATAAAATCTAGTAGTTTATGTACAAACTTGGAATACCTCATGCTGTATAATAACTGCCCTTAAATGATAACACTATTGGTATTCCTCTCCATAACTTGGTTAAAATCACGTCTTTCATTACTATGCAAAGAAACAAAACCTCAGAAAAGTTAAGTTAAATTACCCAAGTTCACACAGTTTGTAAGCTGGCGAGCCAAACTTGAGACCGGGTTTGTCTGGCCTCAGCTACAATGTTCTCTGTCTTGTATGATCCTGCCTAGTAAGGCTGAACTGAGAAGTAGCACCTGGATTTTTAAATTTTTTTATTTACATGTTTGCTGTGTCCTTTCCTGCCACCACTCCACCTCTGGTCCTCTAGGTTTCACATCCAGCAGAGGGGTCTGGGGACAACTGAAATAAAAACAAGGCAAACTTGAGGTCCTTGAATGGAGGAGAAAGGCGGGCCATAGCTGTTGCAGCGCTGGGATCAGCAAGTGCTGGGGGAAGGCAGTTCTCAACAGGACCTCCAGACAGGGGAATCTCTCCCCTGAAAAGAAGCCAAGTGGGGCCTGGCCAAGGCTCTGTTCAAAATCTTTCCTCCCTTGGACTCTGGATTCTGAGTCTCTGATCAACAACTGCATTGGTGTCTTCAGCTGTCTCTTCCCAATGAAGGCTGACCCATCTTAGGGAATAGATTGTTGTTCTCTCTCTTATAGGACCCAGTTTCCTGCTTCTTTTTTTTTTTTTTAAGTAGGAAGAATTTATTGAGAGAAAGATAGCATCTGTCTGAGAGAGACAGAAGTGGGATCTGCCCACTCACCCTGCTTCTCAGAGGTGTTTTATGGGACAGAGCCACCAGGTGAGGTGGGTTCAAGGTGGGACAAAACTATATTTGACTAGTAAGATTACAAGTACAGTTGCTTATGTAATATTTATCCAAAGAGAAATCACAAAATGGATGAACTATGAACAACCAATGAGATTTTGACAAGTATAGTCGCTTAGGTAATATTGATTAAATGGGGATCCAATGGGGAAACAAGTCACTGTAGCAAGCATACAAGGAAAGAGCAAGGATTTTCGATGGTAAGGGGTGGGTCAGGGATCTTTCTTGGAAGAGTGTTGTCCCCCACCCAGGTGATTGATACCTACTTAGAATATCAATCACTGATATTCATCTTTGGGAGAAGCACATGGGTGTGGTAGTTTCTCTTCTTTTACAGTGCTGGCTTTCAGTGAATGTGTCTTGATTGTCTTCCATGTTGGCTTCTTGACTGTCTTCCATGTTGTTTCCTTGAAGACCGGCCCTGTCTAACTGCCTACAAGATATCTAATTAACTTATCTATCTACAATATTCCCCCCTCTGAAGAAGTACCCCTAACTGCTATGAAGGGGCAAAGGGCGAAGACCATTCTGGCTACTGCCAGCTGAAGAGGGTCATAGTTGTGGTCAGCAGAGTTACTCTACCGTTTAAAGGCCCTTGATAGGCACCAGGCATTGTGACCTTGAGTAGGTTTATACCTTTGAGTCTCCAACCAGTAATCTCAGTAGAAGACCTCCAAAATGATATAGGGGAAATAGGTGCAACTCCCAAACCTGCCAGATATCTGAAACTTGAGTTCTTGTTCTCTAAAATCGAAGAATGAATTCTAGGAACAACAGAGGTTAAGAGTAGGAAGGATTTATTGAGAGAAAGCTTCTGTCAAAGAAAGACAGAAGAGGGACCAGAAAGTGGGTTGCCCCAGTTTCCTGCTTCTTGCCACCCCAAGATCTGTCCTTTCTAGTTCTTTCTGAAGCTTTCTGAGCTCCTCTCTGGTTACCTGAACACTCCCAGCAGCCCCCTTCTCTATCCCAGCTTGGCAGAAACACTACCTCTCCATTGATGCCTGACAAACTTTACATAGCTTTTATTGTCTGGCTTCAGTGCTGTCTTCTACATGTAGACTTGTCAGCCTATCCAGCTGAAAGATTTCTGCCCTTCTATGATCTTTTTCCATGTTTAGAAGTTATCTACACCATTCTCATCCCCCCACAGGGTCCTGGGGGAAAGATTTGTGACACAGTACCTACTGACACATAAAAGTTACTCCAGCACAGGGGCCAAGTACCTGACATTACACACTCAACCCTCTTTCTTTCCTTGGGTCTTGGCTTCCTGATTCCATTCTTCAACGAGCCAAATGCTCATGGCAAAACCTGTTTGTCCCTACATCTGGTGGGGTATAACTAGTAACCCCGAAGAATTTTGTGCAGTCAACTAATCCCATGCCTATGGGACTAAATTCTCAAGCCGAGGGAACAGACTGGAAAATGAGAGCACTGGGAGGATGAGTGACTTCATTCAGCTTATTTCAGAGGAAATAAAAGGCAGGAGCAAGGGGGAAATTCTTTGATTTAGTACCAGCCATGTCCACACCCAGTGGCACTTTGGGCCTGAGGCTCTAATTGCTGCTGAGAATAAGAAGAGGAGGGGCAGTTTATTTCTTTCTGGAATTTTCTCTTTGCAAATCGGTCATTAAATTCTTCCCTTTGGTTCTAGCTGTCCTTTTTGAGTTTTCCTGTTAATGGTGGAGGTGGAAGTGGGGAACCTTCATCCATTAACAACTGCCCCTGGGTACAAAGCTGAAGGCCCCAGGGCTGGGAGAGTGGAAAGAAAAGGCTGGAAACCTAGGTTTTACCTCAGTTTCATCTCTCTTGGGAACATACCTGGGAGGAGGGTCACTGGGTCACAGGAGCACATTTGGCTCTAAGACCGTAAGACTGTTTTTCAAAGTTTTTGTAGCAGTGGCTCTCTCACCAGAGGTCCTCCACACCCACACCCACACCTGCAGCCTCCTGGGGCTGCTTGATTGAGATGAGGCAAAAAGGGAGGTCCACTTACTCCATGGGGATGTTTCTGCTTCGCTCCCACCCAGATGTCAACAGCTGGCTGCTCACCTTTGGATTCCAGTTGCACAACGTGATCCCTGGCTATCCCAAACCAGACATGGATGCCATGGAACCATCCTATGAGCTCCTGCACACACAGATGAAAACTCAGGAGTGGGACAACAGCAAGGTAACGCCCCCACATGGCACCTACACCCTACACCTTGACCCCTGCTGATGTTACAAGACGGGCTTCCCTCCAACTTTCCAGAAAAGCTCTGGCCAGTGGTGGGAACCAAGACAGTGCCACCACAGTGCCTGCCTAGAGCATTCACCAAACAGTAACTGTACCACCAGGCAGGCCACTGGGGACCCAGCTGAGGCACCATATGGCCACAAGCTGCATGAAAGAGTTTTGTGTGCCACACTGAGTTTGGAGTTCCACAGAAATTATAAGCCTTTGTCACAGTCTGAGCAAAAGTACAGGGAGAGAAAGCATGTTCTAAATGCAAAGGTGACATTTCTAAGCACCTAATGCACCTGGCCTTGGCTGAGGTATTCTACATAAGTTAATTCATAAATATCCCATGATGTTATTGTCTTTATCTTGCAGATTTAATGCCTGAGGCTTCCCAGTGTCACACAGCAAGAAGAGCTAGTTCCAGACTCTAATCCCAGATTTGTCAATTCTGTGTCATCTTACCGAGTACAGGGCCTGGCATACTATACGTGTTCAAAAAACATTGCTTTCTCCTGTCTTCCTTTTATGATCCAATTTCAAAAGCTTAGATTGTATATCTGTAAAGATCCTGAAAAACAGTCCCATCCTGCCCCCTCACTTCGTGCATTCATTTGCTCAACCCCCAGCCCCACCATTCATATATTCTTTGCTGCTTGCTAACTCTCTTCGTAGCCTTGCACTCTTCCCACTTCATGCAGGAATGAATCAGGCAGAGACCAAGCCTCCAAGGGGATCAACAGGGGAAACCATGGTTGCCATATAGCATTCTGCAGCTGCTTGGAAATTTTCACATCCATATCCCTTATTCTAGACTTATTCCTTCAGGCCTCATCTTAGCTGTCTCCTTCCCCCAGACTCAAGAATGTAGATCCCCACCTTTATGTTTAATTGGCACTTTATATTTTCCTCTTACGAAGCACTCCCCCACATTATATCTTGATTCCTGTTTTCTTTCTTGTCTCTCCACCAGACTCTGAGCCACCACAGCTTGAGTATCCTTAAGTTTCCAGGATACTGGCTATCACCTCATAGGTGCACAGAAAATTCTTGTCCACTAAAGAAGTAAACAGTCCACTTTACAGATAAGGAGACCAGGGTTCAGAGAAAAACTTAACCCAGGACACTTGCTGGGAAATGGCAGAAGGCAGTGAGAACTTGGGCCTGCCTGGCCTTGAGCCTGTCCTCTTTCTGCCACCCTCTGCTGCCTTAGCCCTCTCCTGTCCCCACCACCCAAGGCCCTCCCCCAGATGCCCCAGCATCTGCTGTCCCCAGGTTGACTGCAGCACTACCGCCCTTTTCTCCCCAACCAGGTTCCCTTCTGCACTCCTCAGAGTCCCTGTCTCTGACTCTCTGTTTGCCAACTTCGCCTGTCAATGAATTATTGATTTCTGCCCTTGGCAAGCATCGGAGATCTTTGTTGTTGAGCACTCCAGCTTTCATGAAACTCTAGGAAATAATTGTTCACAGACAGGGTTCTATTAATTATAAAGAGGACTTAATTTCAGTGGGAGGTGTTGGGCCTGTCTCTAAAGCCATTTCCCTGAGTTGCTGATAAAGCCCTGGAGCCTCTCTGATCCTGGCTTCCCTGAGCTCCCCAAGCTATGGGAGGGACAGGGAGATGGCCCGCCAAGCTAGCAGGGCCTACCCTGTCCCCCAGAGCAGCCAAGTGTAGGGTCACCTGAGCAGCCCCAAAGAAGCACTGTGGGGCAGAGGCTTTCCTTGAAAAATCTCATGTAAACATGGTACAGTGTAAGAGGGCTGATATAAATCACTACTTTTCCCTTATTGTGCATTTGTAGCCATTCTTCCCTTTAACATCACCCCCCTCATCTTTCAAGTCCCAACTCAAACATGAGCCTGAACTCAAACTCAAACCCACCCTCTCCATCTTTCTCCTCCATCTGCAGCCTGAGGTGCTTCTGAGCCTTGTTTTCTTCTCCCTACTGCAGCAGCCCCTGAAACTGAGCCTCTAGGATCAGACAGATCTGGCTTTGAAGGTTGACTTGGTATTAGTATATTACTAATGAGCCAGTTATAACTTCTTTGAGCCTTAGAATAAAAGCAGAATAACAGTACTTACCATATGAAATTATTGTGAAGATCAAATGAGACAATGAATGGTAAGTGTTTAGCTTAAAGATCAAGGAATGTTAGTTAGCTATAGCTGCTACTCTTACCTGTCTTAGACAACCAGTTATCACATTTTGACTGCAGTTACCACTGTGCTATCTGTCTTTCCCCATAAATGATGGGCAAAGATGATGTCTGATTCAGTTCTACATCTCCAGTGTTCAGAAAAGGACCTAGCTCAGAGTAGAAGCTCCCTAAACAGTCTGAAGAGAAGGGTAGGTGAATGGGTGGATGGGGTGGCTGGATGTGCTGGTAGTGAGCAAAACAGATCAATGCTACCGGTTAACAAATATGAACAGATTTGACTTAGTTATTTAAACTGGTGCTCTATGTTCTTAGGACTTGTTTTTTCCTTTTGTCTTACACACTCTCACTGTCCTCTTCCATCAGTCTATCCTTGGAGTACAATGTGAAGTGCAGAAACAGCTCAAGGCCTTCGTCACCTTAGAACGCTTCGACCAGCTCTATGGCTCCACAGTCACCAGCTGCCAGCAGGCCCCAGAGACGAGAAAGTTTGCATCTAGTGGCTCAGTCTTTGGCAAAGGGGTCAAATTTTCCTTGAAGGATGGTCGCGTGACCACAGACATCATCAGCATGGCCAATGAGGATGGGCGAAGGGTTGCTGCCATTCTGAACAATGCTCACTACTTAGAGAACCTGCACTTCACCATCAATGGGATTGATACCCACTACTTTGTAAAACCAGGGCCTTCAGAGGGTGACCTGGCCATCTTGGGCCTCAGTGGGGGGCAGCGAACCCTAGAGAATGGAGTCAATGTGACAGTGTCCCAGATCAACACCATGCTCAATGGCAGGACTAGACGCTATACAGACATCCAGCTCCAGTACAGGGCACTGTGCTTGAACACCCGCTATGGGACGACGCTGGACGAGGAGAAGGCGAGGGTGCTGGAGCTGGCCCGGCAGAGAGCCGTGCGCCAGGCGTGGGCCCAAGAGCAGCAGAGACTGCAGGAAGGGGAGGAGGGCCTTCGGGCCTGGACCGAGGGGGAGAAGCAGCAGGTGCTGAACACAGGGCAGGTGCAAGGCTATGATGGCTTCTTCGTGATCTCCGTTGAGCAGTACCCAGAACTGTCAGACAGTGCCAACAACATCCACTTCATGAGACAGAGTGAGATGGGCCGAAGGTGACAGAGAGGGCTATGGCCTGGACTTCTTGCCAAAGACAGCTACTCTTTTGTGGCCGCATACCTGACTGTGTTGTACTTTAAAAAACAAAAACAAAAACAAAAAAACAAAAAAAAACTTTTTTAACAAGTGCAGAAAACAAACAAAAAGATACTGGTTGCATTGTTAATCATGCAACATTCTTTTTTTTTAAGAAAAGAAAAACACGGATTTGGCCTTCACACATTTTTTGCAAAGAAGAGAAGGTATTTTTTTCTGTAGTGTGATCACAATGAAAACTTTACTGTCTTGTTCCCTTTTTCCTTAAGGAATTTTCCCTGTTGTTTGGAGTCCGTTTCTCTTCTCTTTGGGATACACGTCTCCTGGGGTGTGTCCTCATTGTCGCTGGGTACGCAGTGTGATGTGAGACATGAGTGTCTGTGCTTGTCTCATGTGCAACCCTTTCTTCTTTGACCGGGGTCAGGCAGGAGGGAGGGGTGCCAAGAGTGATGGGCCTGTAGAACCTCAGGAGCTTTGGCTAGGCTCCCACAGCCAAGCGGTGGGTGCTTACTCACTGTGCTTTGTGCCTCTGGAGGACCACAGATGGCTTCATCTTGCTCTGGAGAATTTCACGCTATCACTCAGCGCCTTTCCAAACTGCCCCAAACTCCTGTCCAAGCTTTATATTTTGATGCTAAATGAAACCCCTTCTCCCTTTTGCAAATCTCATGTAGTTGTTGGTGCCACCCCCATACTGGGCTGGAGGAATTGTCCCCAGATTCTTTCCCCAGTCTGGTGACATAACATCCTGGAGCTACGAGCCCCACCCTCTCCAAGAGGTGAAAGCACCCAGGATGTCTGTGATTGGTTGATCCTCCACGATGTCCCTTACTCATCTCTTCCTCTCTCCCAAAGCCAGATGTGAGAACCAGCACTGCACAGCGAGCCCTCCATGTGGCACCAAGTCCAAGGAAGGGAAGGATGCCCTCTCCCCATGACTTTGGGTACCTTCCCTCCACTGCTCAGCTGCCGCCACTGAGAAATAGAAGTATGGCGAGAGGTGCTTGGTGGCCTTTGATCCTGGAAAGATACAAAATTAAAAAGTCAGCCAAAGAGAGGAGTAAGCAAAAGCATGAGCCAAGCATCTTTCTAATCAGCTCCTGAAGTTGCCTCTGCCTCCCCTGTGCAGGCTTGTCCCAGAGCTATGCTACAGCAGCCTAGGCCTTCAGGAAATCCCTTCTGTGAACTTCCTCTAGAAAACAGCTTTCCCTCTAGAGAAGCCCAACCAGGGGTTTTTTTAAAGAGAAAGAGAAAGGAGCTACTTTGGTGTGGCCTTTCAGTGGTGTACAACTCCACTACCATCAGGGACTGGTCCTGAAGCCAATGCCCATGGATCCGGAAGGCCAGGCTACCATTGTTCTTGTGAAGATCCATGTCTGCATCATCAGGAAGAGGCTGGAGGCCTCTCAAGAGCAGGTACAACCCATGGCTGGAGACTTCCCAGGAGGAGGCAGCAGCCAGGAGACCAGGGAAGCAAGGAGGGCAGAGGAGGGTAGCAGTACAAGCTGAGAACTCCTTGTTCAAGGATTTCATTCCTGGTTCATCTGCTTAATTACCATTGTCATTACCACTCACAGGAGGCTCTGGGAGATAGGAGGGGAAGCCAAATGCTTCCATTTGAGCTGGGCTTAGAAAATGGGACTTTATGGGTTACATTTACATTAAGTGTGGAAAATGAATTCTGAGTCTGAGCTATTCCCCGTGGAAACCTTGTTGGACTGATAAGCTCATGGCACCTTTATAGCCTTACTCACAGAGTCTTCAGAATGTGACACAAGTTAATGAAACCAAGAAGGTCTCTTACTGCATGAGAATTGGAGCAACATGTAGTCCGGCTTCTGCCGGGCAGCAGGAGGTATTCAGAGCTTCTCGGGGAGGGGAGATCTTGCCTTACATCATCCCACTGGGATTAGAGGATGTGTTTCGCTAAGTGCTCTTCCTGTTTCCAAAAAAAGTCACACTGCCTCAACAGTGTGCTGTGACCTGTTTGTCTACTGGTTGCCCATTGCCTCTGGATCCAGAGCTCTGCTGAGTCAGATTCAATGTTCCTCAGGCCCACTACATATGTCACACGCTGTTTTTTTGGATGGATTGGAAAACAGTTTGGCCTGAAGAACACAAGTTAGGTTTTTTTTTAGTACAAAAGAAATTTATGCCTCTCAAAATGCACTCCTGCTATGAAGGTCCTTGGCCAAAGTTTCCTACCTGTTGGCCTAGTTGATCAGTCCCATCTTGGCTGCCTAACATCAGTCAAGACCTGCTGGGGACATCTACTTAGAGGTCAGAGACAACATATGGTTCAAGAGAACCATCTCCTTATACCTCCCCAGCTCCTCTGTCCCTCCGTCACTACCCCCTTCCCCAAAAGAATACAGTGGACTAATTTTAAGAATCAAAAGCACAGAGAATTAGGTGTTCCTTTATTTAAAGGAGCAATCCTATTTTTTTTTTTCTGGGCTGCATTCCCAGCTTCTGCAACCCCAAGCTTTAGAGAGGAACCATGGGGTAGGCAGTACCATGTACCTTCGTTTTACACTGTGCTATCATATGGACCAGAAGCTCTGGCCTTGGCTCTTTGGAGCTGATTCCCATTCAGGCTGGCAGGTGACTCAGGACTTCCCTTCTCAATCTGTCCCCCTGCTGAGACTAGCAGTCCCAATCCCATGGCAAGGGTGAGTCTGAAGGCACATACCAGAGTTCTCTGTGCCTACTTAGTGTGCTCCATGCATCAACTCCCATCCTTGATGGCACCTGCCCTTTTGGCACTAATAAATCAAAATCTTTCCAACTGATGAAGTGATCAGACCTCCTGTACTGCCAAGGTTCATGATTCTGTAGGAAGTTGGCTTCTGACCCTAGAAGGAGGTTTATTTTAGAATAGTTCCTGCCTTCTCCCCCACCCCCCCCAACTGCCAGTCAGCCTCTCTGTCACTATGTTTAATAAGACCTTATTGATTCCCCAACTTTGTCCTTTTTTATGAGACAGGATCTTGCTCTGTAGCCCATTATGGCCTCAAATTGCCAAGTGCTAGGACCCAACTTTGTCTTTTATGTAATAAGATTTCCTTTCACCCAGCCTCCAGATAGACATTGTTGGAAGGCAGGATGGTGACAACAGGAGGGAGAGGAGGGACTCCATGGAATACCAACCTTTGACAGCCTCTGACACTTGCTTCACAATTGCTGGCTGAGAAGTAACCCGAGGTCCACACCAGTGGTTGACTTCTACTTTGGGGTGGAGGTTTTGAAACATTCCCTGAGAAACTGACTGGAGGCTAAGAATGGCCAGGAGATGTACTTCCAGATAATCAGGATAGGGTAGGGCTAGCAGCAGATGATGATGAAGAGGCAAGGGAGGTGAGTAAACTGGGCGGTGCTTTGTAGACAGAGAACAAGGAATCAAAATTTTAAAAAAGAAGAAGAAAGGACCTTTTCAGCTGTGACTTTTAAGTCTCACCTTTATAGGCAGCAGTGATCTCCATTCTGCAAAGACAGGCTTTCAATGTGAAATCTTAGAACATAGTTTGACCATTTTCGGCTTTGTGTCTGCAGTGGCCCTGTCGCACAGCAGGGACGCTGAGCTTGGTGCCCAGGAGGAAAGAGCTTGCTGGCCCTCAGCAGGGTCCCAGGCTTGGGGGTTTGACCACCCAACACACAAAGTCCAGTCTGTTCTGCATTCCTCACAGCAGCCACTAAGCCAAGGAGGTGGCACCTAGTCCTGGTCAGGGGACTCTGCTCCTGAGGGGTCCCAGAAAGAACCCAGCTTCTCCTTTCCCTCATCAGGACTAAAGCCTTCCGTTTAAGGAACATTGTTCCCAGCTAGGGTCATACACTTGTCTGTATGTAGTTCAAGGCCCTTTTATTTAACCTTCCAAAACAGCAAACTCATTTTAAAGACTCATTGCTCAGGTGACCAAAACTTAATCCTCTCCAACCTTTACATTCTCAAAAACCAGCTTGGGACCTTGACTGCCCCGGTTAGTGGCGCACTCTGAGGTTTCATTCCGGATGTGAAAGAGCAGAGTCGGGGAGCCCTGGGTGGGGGCCTCTGTCACATTTCCTTTCCCCTCTGAAATGCCAAAGGCATGAAACCGGGTGACATCCTGGTCCCCACGAAAATGTGATTTATTCTGAGGGCAAACTGCCAAGGGAGGACGGACCCTCGGGCAGGCTCAGCTCTCCTGGCAGAAGCTGAGCAGCAGGTGTCTGGCAGTGCCCCAGTAGCCCCGGATTCACCCACCACCAGAATCTCCCTTTTCTAAGTCTGCCTGTTGTGCTGAGGACTTCTGAACCTGCAGCTCTGGCAAAGGACTGTGCTGCGCTGCCTCTGGATGACCAGCCCTGGAGACTCTGGCCTTACCGTGTGCAAATAGTTTTCCTGAAGTCTGGAACTAATTTTGAGAAGTTTTTTTCTCAACACTTTTGTGTTTCTAACACTGTATTCTTGACTGTGTAAATACCAACAAGGCTGTAAATAAATGCAGATGTAGATACCTTCTAGAAAAAAAAAAGCATAAAAACAAAACCAGAAGTGATCCCGTGTAGCCTTCGTTGACAAATAAAAGAATATTTTGTGTTTAAAGGTGTTTGGTGGCCTTTGTTGGGAGAGAGTGGTTGTTATCAGGAGGACCTGGGAGAAGACCCAGTCCTAGGCCTCAAAACCCCTTGAAGCCCTCCAGGTCACAGCCGTCATGAAGACGGACTTCTAGAAGGTCACAAAGACCTGCAGGTTTCTCCTTGCCAACAGACCAAGTGAACAGCAAGCATCTGACATCAGCTGGTGCTACACATCCTGCCCTGGCCGCTGCCCTCAGGGACAGAGTCCAAAGGGTAAGAAAGCCAGACTTGTCCTGAAGAGCCTGCACTGGACCCACAGGCACTGCCCTGTCCACGGTGCCACTGCTTTCCACAGGGGGGCGCTGCACTTTAAAACAGATGAATGTGTATTTATCATAACCACACAACAGCTTGGGGAAAAGGAAGAAAACTCCTTTAGCATTGAGAGTTTTTCCCTTTGTGTTTTTAATTTTTTTTTCTTTTTTAATCTAAGGTCATTATAATCATAACATACAGGCAGTTTTTCATCCTGCTTTTCTCAATTAACCTCACATTTAACCTGTCAGCCCTAATAGTCAGGAGCAATGGTAGGTCATTTAGAAAAGTACCTGTATAAGACAAGCTCCCTGGTGGGAATGGCAACCCTTAAGCAAATGCCTCATCTCATCCACTGATCTCAGCACTGGGCCTCAGGGAAGGAGGCTCCAGCTGCAGGCCTTTTTCTGCACCTGAATTGGTGAAGACTCCAGCCCACAGCACAGACCACAGCACTACAGTGGGGCCATGAGGTGCTGCCAATGACAGGAAAACCCTGCTTTTGGAGTTAGGCAAATTGGGTGCAGACTTGGCTCCAGCGCTTACTCTATGATCTTCACCCTTCTAAGCCTGAGTCATCTACCCACAGGAGGATGCAATGATGCAGACCCCTCCTGTTTACTGCTTGAGTCCTGTAAAGGAAAGGGCAAGGAAAGACCTCGTGCTCCGATTCTGCAGACTGTCATGCAGGATAAGTTTTCTGCCTTGCCTCCCTCACCTTTCCTGCCCTCCAAATTCTAATATTCGTCCACTACACCAGTGGTTCTCAAACTTTGGCCTGCGTCAGAACCACCTTGAGGGCTTATTAAAGCACAACCTGTGGGCCCCACCTGCAGGATTTGAGTCAGTAGGCCTGTGGCATGCCCCAGAATTTGCATTTCCAACAGATTCCCAGGTGATACTACTTTGAGAATCACTAACTACATTATCCTTTGTGCTGTTTACAGAACAAGCAGTTTAGACTTAAGCTTTGGAGGCCCTTAGCCAAGAAAATCTGCATTTCCACTAATAAACCAGCTGCAAGAGGCACACTCTGCCCCTCTTTCTCTTTCCCACATACACTATAGTCCAGTCAGCTACATGGGAGCACACCCCAGCCCAGGTGGATCCCAGACTTTCACACCTGCAGGCAGGCCTTTACACAATCTCTTCTTCAAGCCCAGATGAAATAAACTTCTAAAGCCCTCCTGGCTCCTACACCTCCAAAGGCACTCACTAGGCACCTGCCTGTGCTTTTCAAGACTGGATTACCCTGGGATGTGAGTTCCTGAGGCCCACAGAAGGTATGCAAATCTTGTACAGATCTCTGGAGCCCAAAACAGGTGCACATTGCCTAAGGTCAGCCTTCCCTTTAGTCAGCCAGCCCCTCTGATGTACTGTATTTGAGAAAGAGGGGTTTTTCTGCTAGGTGGAGATCTCACTGTCTTGCCTGTCCCTGCACTGGCTGCCCCACGCCACTCAGGGCAAAGCTGCTGCAGCTGAAGCAAGCCCTGCGAGAAGCAAGAAGGGCCAGAGAAAGAGGGCTTCTCGTTCCCAGCTTAGCCCTGACTGACGTGACTCTCCACACCTCTGACATCAAAGTTGTCTGGCATTCAAGCTTTCCTGATCCCCTGGAAGCCATAGAGAAAACTCCATCCCTACCCAAGGGCCCTCCTATGTCCCCATCCTGTGTTCCCCATATACTTCTGAAGCCTGAATTAATCATCCTGGAATAACTGCCAGGATGCACTGCTCTGCTCTGGCTCCCACGCACAGATGAGTGCCCCTCCAAGGCCTCATGGGCAGTAGGAGTTGTGAATATATTCTTTAGCCTTTGAAGAATCCAAAACATATTTGTGGAGCCACATATCTCACAAGGACAAAGATCCATTCTCAGGGGAAGATGCAGTCTTCACACCCATGAGGAAGAGCTGAAATATTTTCCTATCTGCCCTGTAATCTGGTCGTTGGGAAGTTAGCAGCTGACAGTATCTGTAGAATTTGCCTCAACTTCTAACTCAGGGCCGACAACATGGTTGGGGAGGGGAGGTGACCTATTCCCACAGGACCCTGTGCTTGGAAGGGCCCAGCCCTTGGTTTAATGCTCTGCTTTCATCATCTTGAAATTCTTAATTTTTGAATAGGGAATCCTCTATTTTCATTTTACATTGGGTTGTGCAGATTATGTAGCCAATCCTGTCTGCAGTGCTTACCCAGTGTACACAAACTCTCACATCCTAGAATATTCTTGAGGCCCTGAGGCACTGGGGGAGCCTCTCCAAATTGGTGAGCTGTGAGAAAACCTTTACACAACCGGGCCTGGGACTGAATAGAATCAGCTGAGATTCTCCCACCAAGCCAACCAGAAAATTTCCACTCTATGGTAGACATCTAAGTCCACAAAAGTAGCAAAGATATGTGGAAGGAGGAGACATAGGAACAGTGGAGCAAAAAGAAGCTCCTGGCCAGTTCTTCCGGGGAAGAAGGATCAGGAAGGCTTCCTGGAGAAAGTGACACTTTTTTTTTTTTGCTACCGGGGATTGAACTTGGGACCTTGCACTTGGGAGGCAGGCAGTGGAACCACTGAGCTAAATCCTGACCAGAGAAAGTGACACTTTGACGAAGTTGTAAGAGAAATAAATGAAAGAGGGCATTTCAAGTGGAGGGCATGGTGGGGTGAAGGCACCACGGCATTTGTGGGGAGCTTGGTACATCTCACGGGTGAGACAGATGAGGGGCCCAAGAGTCAGGACTGCTCAGATGGACAGAGGCCAGACAGACAGCTATGTAGGCTTGACTTCTACTCTTGCTCTCCTAGTTTTCTTGCACATTCTTCTAGGTCAGTTTCCTCTTCCACCCAAAATCATACCAGATGACTGGAATGTATGTAAGCAAGGATTCTGATTCTCTCCAGATGGAGTTGACCTGCACTCCAGCTTACCCACCAACACAATCACACACTAATGTAACTAACGATTTCTTCATGTTGATAACACCACCTAGTGGTCACCTGTCACACTTTCCCATCTCTCCAGACTGACAGCGGATAAACTGGGTGAGATCACAGAAAACCATAATTTGTCCTGCTCTTGTACTTCGTAGGGTTCAGACAACCTTCATTCTAGAATAGGTTCTTCTAACCTGTATAACAGTCCCAAGGGTGAGCAATGACTCAGAAGATGCTCCAAAAGTACTGAACACACACAGACACACACACACACCTCAGAAAGGAAAAGGAGAAAAATGGTCTTAGGAGGTCCTCTGCCTCAGTGCCTTCTGATCCTTGGGCCACTTCTGTTCTGAATGTGCTGGAGCCCCCAGCCCCATGCAGACAACTACAGAAATCACTTCTTAGTTCAGGGTTGGAAGAAGGTAGACAGCCCAACACTCATGACTCATGCAGCTTGAAGACTTATCTCAAGCATCTTCAAACAACTGGTAACAGCAGTAACAGTGAAGTGGTGATGGTGGTGGTAGTGGAGGAGGAGGAGGAGGAGGAGGAGGAGGTGGAGGAGAAACTAATCTTTCTTTCTTAAGAGCTGTCCCCTGTACCAGGCAACCACACTGGGACCTTTGCATATCCTTGGATATGTTTTTGCAAGTGTATGACCTTTTTCTCAGAGTAGGCAAATTTCAGATGGTGGTTAACATGTACTAGATGCCAATTATGTGCCAAGCACTTTTCTAAGCACTCTAAATGCATTTGCTCATTTAGTCCTCACCAAATTACAAAAGGAGAGGGACTATTAGTATTTCAATTCTTCAGATAGAGAAACTGAGGTACATGTGCAAGGACGTGTCGTCAGTAGATGGAAGAAGTGAGATTTGAGCCTAAGAAATCCAGGTTCAGGAACAATGTGCTATTGACAATTACCCAGGCTACCTCCTGAGCTCAGAGACAAAAAGAAAATGTGTAAACTCTGATCTGGAATCTGCTGGAAGAGAAGGCCATGTAACTGGATATCCATAGTGCACCTACATATTTACTCATTTGGCAAACTTTCCCTGAAGGACATCTTTTGCCACATGTAGGTGGTTGCATGGGTGTAAATTGTCCCCAGTCTGGCGAGGAAGAGAAGAACCAGGTTTAACCTATGCACAGGTGATTCAGGATGGGGCAGGAGGCACTGGGCCTCTGGGAGGAAAGAAGCAGATCTAGGCACAGTCAGCCAGGAGTATCAGGGCCTGGTCTAAGTGGGTCTGAGGACTACTTATCTACCTTGCAGATGATGAACTCTCAGCAAAATGTTAACCTTTATTGTATATGAAAAGCTCTGCCAATACTCTTCCTTCATCTTTATGCCTCCTTCCTAGGAAGAGAAGAGAAATGTGGGCTGATGGGTGGGGAGGCTGGACACAGCTTCTTCTACCAGAAACAGTACCAGCTCCTCCTGGCTGCAAGGCTCCCGATAGACTGGCCTAAGGTGCCATCTAGTGACCAAATGTGCAAGTTGCAGATATGGGAAGATCCAGCTTTGCTGGCAGGCAGAGAGAAGTCCTAAGGTAGCTGAATCCTTTGGTCCTTAAACAATGTTGCGAGAGACTATCATCTCTTGAGTTTTACAAATGAAGAGAAAACAAACTCTGAAAAGTGACATGAGGTGGTAATAATTCTCATTTACCACTTGCCTAGCACTATTCTAAGCACTTTACAATTCGTTATCTCATTGAATCTTCTCAAGAATCCCACGAGTGCAATTATTTATTCTCCCTTTATTACCTATGTCTCTGAAGTCTCTTTAGTCTTTTAAATAACATTTATTTCTTGGAGAAACCGGGTCATTAAACTTCAGAAAGTCTCACAACCAGGATTCAGCAGATGATTCTTCATAGTGCCACTTCACTTGTCCCTAGGACTCTGTGTTTCCTACATGCTCATATGTAACTCTAAAGGCTTAATTAAATTCATGTTGAATTGTTCTAAGCAAGACTCATTCCTGTGTACTTTCTATTGCATCTGATCAGGAGGCACATAATGTTTGGAAGTCCTACATCTATCTAATGATGATAAGATTTTCTGATATTAAAGCACTGTAAAACTGCTGACTTTAGAAGTCTACTCTTCTCTTATTGATTAGAATGCTTCTTTTCAAAGGAACTTTCAGGTTCTAGTACACAATAAGTTGGAGCAGCTATAAAACCTGGACAGAATGCATACATCAACTCCATGAGAACTCTGAAAAGCAAATCATAGCAGCCAACTGGGAGAGAAGACTAGAATGTGGTGTGCCACTAAACTGACAGTAAGTATACTTCTTTTTTCCTCTCTGGCATCCCCCAATCTTGACTCAAGGCAGTCAAAAATCCAGAAAAATCCACTGTTTTGAGCCCAAGGAATGGGAAAGGGACCTCCAGAGAGCAGCGGCCTTGGTGTCAGAGGCCACAGACATACAGTGTTAAGGAGGGAGAGGCTCCTGTCTGGCCAGAGAAGGATGGTCCCAATAGTCCAAGTGACCCCATGCTGTCTTCTCTCCACAGCTGCCCCAGATGCAGGTGCAGTAATTGCAGGAAGTGCATATCAGAGGGCAGTAAATAAAGGCCCAGTCTGCTGGCTCTAAAACCAAAAAGGGGAAACAGAAAATACCAGGGAGATAGTGGTGGTGAGGGAGGAACTCAGGACAGTGAACCCATATGGTTGTTTGTGAATGCCTAGACTCACCCCTAGGTGAGTCATCTCATCATCTCATCACAAGTTCAGAGCGGACCCAAGCAGTATACCATAAACTTTGGGAACTCAACTGAAGACCAGCCCATGTCCCAGTTCCCAGGCTGACCACTGGCTGGCACACATGCAGAGCAGAGCCAAATGGGCTGGTATTGAAACCACAGTTTACAGAAAGTTGGTCAAAACTTGTGGTCTGAACCCAACCTGGTCAATTGTTTGCTTTAAACAAAACAAAAAAATAAAAATGAAAATCTCGGGCCGGGGATTTAGCTCAGTGTTTTCAATGCCTGCTGCGCAAGCACAAGGACCCGAGTTCGATCACTGGTATCAAAAAAAAAAAAAGAAAGAAAAGAAAATCTCCCTAGAATTTCATACATAGTCTTATAATATTCAGAATATTAATGATATTTGGTATATGAAGAACCAGAAAAATCTGTTCAGCCAATGCAGAAATGACACAAATGTTGAAATTACCTAACAAAGACTTTAAAGTAACTATTATAAAAGAGCTCCAAGGGCTGGGGATTTAGCTCATTGGTTCCATCGCCTGCCTTGAAAGTGCAAGGTCCCGAGTTCTATCCCCGGTACCAAAAAAAAAAAGCTTCGAAAGTAAGGATTGAAGCAAATGGAAAAGATAGAAAGTCTCATAAAGGAAATAAAAGATAAATAACCAAATGGAAATTTTAGAACTAAAATATACATTAATCAAAACTTTTAAAAACTCACTTGTCGGGCTCAGTAGAGAAGAATGGAGATAATAGAAATGGAATCAGTGAGTTCCAATTTAAAAAACCAGAGTGGGATGGGGAAAGACTAAAAAAAATGAATAGAGTCTCAGGGATCTTTGGGACCATATGAAAAGATCTGAGCATGGCATTAGAGTCAGAGAAAGAAAGGAGACAATATAGTACAGGAAGCATGCTTGAATAAATGAGGGTTAAAACTCCCCAAATCTGGAGAAAAACATAAACTTACAGATTCAAGATGCTCTACAAGGGTGCACACCTGTAATCCCAGCACTTGGGAGGCGGAGCCAGGAGAATTCCACAAGTTCGAGAGAGCTCACGAAGCTCCCCTGCCACCATCCCAAGCTCCTAGGGCAGAGAAGCTGAGCCGGTCCCAGCACCTGGAAGGAAGCTCCCCCGCTGCCATCCCAAGCTCCTAGGACAGAGAAGCTGACCTACGTGGGTGCCAGAAGCACCTCCGCCCCGTAGACATAAGACACGTAAACAAGCCTCAAAAACAGACTTCTGGATCACCTACAGCAACCCCAAAGGGAAACGAGATGGAACAATCTGATACTCAACCACCTGGACTCTCTGAACTGGCAACAAAAGAGGATCTGGGAAAAATGAAATCAGAAATAATTACTCAGATAACAGCAAAGATTTTGCTCATAGTGCAAGACATTAATAAATCTAGAGAGGACACAGATTTAAAAAAATAGAGGATCTGAGGAACATGATGGAATCCCAACATAGGAAACAAATGGAATCCATAAAACAGATGCAAACAGATTTCCAGGGGATTAAAAACTCCATCAAAAGTCTGCGCAGCAGAATGAACCAATGTGAGGACAGAATTTCAGATATAGAAGAAAGGATTGCAATTAGTGACCAGGAAAAGATACTCTAAAAACTCTAAATGAGATAAATACAATGAAATCCATGCCCAGACACACTATAATCAAATGGGATAAAGAAAAAAAAATCAAAAATATCCAGAAAAAATAATACATTACTTATAGGGAAACAATGGTTTAAATAACCATGAGTTTGGCAATAGAACCTATGAAAGGCAGGACATAAATATTTCTAAATTGCTGAAAGAAAAAAAAATGCCAGCTCAGAATTCTAAGTCTTGTGAAAATAATCTTCAGGATAGAAGATGAAATTTAAATATCTCGGATGAAGTAAAACCAGGAGTATTTCTCATCAGTTACCTACTCAGATTCACTCAAGAAAGTTCTTTAGACAAAGGAAATGAGGCCAGAAATAAATTGGGAATACCAGAGATTGGAGAAGCACAACAGAAACGGTAAATGTTCAGGTAAATATAATATAGTATTTTTCTCTTAAGTTCATTAAGATATATTTCATTGTTGAAAGAAAAAGGTCTACCACTGGCTGGTAAGTCTTCAATATGTAAGATTTCTACATTCCACTTTAAGTGATAAAATATTATTTCTTGCTATGTATGAGCAAAGAGTTAAGGACATCTGTTTTAGTTTCTTGAGTAATGACTAAAAATTAAACAAAGACATATAGTAAAGACACAATAAATAAATACAACAAATATTCAAAGAATTCAAAAGAAATTAGGAAAGGGGAAAATAAACAGTGAAATTGAAGGCCTAAATGCAAATGTCAATAGGTACTTTGAATTTTAAAAGGTCTAAGCACACAACTAAGAGATGTCAGAAAGAGTAAAAATATATGAGCTGAGCAGCAAGTGCGAGGCCCTGGGTTCAATATCCAAGCATTGCAATAAATACAGACAGATTAGATAGATAGATAGATAGATAGATAGATAGATAGATAGATAGATAGATGGGTTAGGTGCTGGATAGCAGAGATACGACCCAACTACATGCTGTGTAGAAGAAAATCACTTCAAATGTAACGATATACAAATGTTAATGATGGAACATATGTATGCCATGAAAACCTTAATCAAAAGAAAGCCAGAATAACTGAATTATCATGAAACAAAGTAAAATTCAAAGCAAAGAAAGTTATCAACATAAATAATAGAAGAGTCAGTTCAACATAAGTCATAACTTTAGCTGTGAGGTCCAAAGTGCATGAAGCAATACCTGACAGAAATGAAAGAAAAAATATACAAATCCACAATTATAACTTGAGGCTAGAGACTTCAACATGTCTTCTTTAGTAATCAGAATTAGTGGACAAAAAGATCAGCAAAACTATGAAATAACTCCGCAAAACCATCAACCAATTAGTTCTAATTGACACAGCCCTACAAAAGCAAAACAAATGCATATTCTTTTCTAGTATACATGGAATAGTCACCAATATAAACCATATCCTGACTCATAAAACAAAGTTTCACAAATTTAATGTAGTTGAAACAGAACGTTTTCAAATCAATAAGCTTTCCACCCTAAGAAACTGGAACTATAAGAGCAAAAAAAAAAAAAAAGCCTAATGCAAGAAAAAGGAAAGAAAAAATGAGCAGAAATCAAGTAAAAAACAAACAAAAAACTGAAAAATCAATGAAATAAAAATTTAGATTTTAAAAAGCAAATAAAATTCAAGAAAACTCTAGTAAGACTAAGAGAAAAGAGAGAAGATACAGATTACCAGTTTTGGGAATGAAACAGAATATCACTACAGATCCAACAGAAATTAAAAGAATATTAAGAGACCTGGGGATTTAGCTCAGTGGTTCCACCTCCTGCCTCGCAAGCACAACCGTCCTGCGCATCTGTTCTCTGGTGACAGCAGCTGTTTATTCCCATCCACATTCTCTCGCACCTAAGTGTGTGCCACCACTCCATGGAAGATTAGATGGATATGGACATGAGCCCCCTGAGGCCCCAGAACTATCTTTTCAGTTGTGAACTAAAGGCCAACAAAGATTATCACTTTAAGGTGGATAATGATAAAAATGAGCACCAGTTGTCATTAAGAACGGTCAGTTTAGGGGCTGGTGCAAAGGATGAATTGCACATTTTGGAAGGAGAGGCAATGAATTACGAAGGCAGTCCAATTAAAGTAACACTAGCAACTTTGAAAATGTCTGTACAACCAACGGTTTCCCTTGGGGGCTTTGAAATTACACCACCTGTGGTCTTAAGGTTGAAGTGTGGTTCAGGGCCTGTGCATATTAGTGGACAGCACTTAGCGGTTGCGGAGGAAGATGCAGAATCAGGTGAGGAGGAGGAAGAGGATGTAAAACTCTTAAGTATATCTGGAAAGCGATCTGCCCCTGGAAGTGGTAGCAAGGTTCCACAGAAAAAAGTAAAACTAGCAGCTGATGAAGATGATGATGATGACGACGATGATGATGATGATGAAGATGATGATGACGATTTTGATGAGGAAGAAGCTAAAGAGAAAGCACCAGTGAAGAAATCGATATGAGATACTCCAGCCAAAAATGCACAAAAATCAAACCAGAATGGAAAAGACTCAAAACCATCAACACCAAGATCAAAAGGTCAAGAATCCTTCAAAAAACAAGAAAAGACTCCTAAAAAACCCAAAGAACCTAGTTCTGTAGAAGATATTAAAGCAAAAATGCAGGCAAGTATAGAAAAGGGTGGTTCTCTTCCCAAAGTGGAAGCCAAGTTCATCAATTATATGAAGAATTGCTTCCAGATGACTGACCAGGAGGCTATTCAAGATCTCTGGCAGTGGAGGAAGTCTCTTTAAGAAAGCAATTTAAACAGTTTGTTAAAATTTTCCTCCTTATTTCATTTCTGTAACAGTTGATATCTGGCTATCCTTTTTATAATGCAAAGTGAGAACTTTCCCTACAATGTTTGATAAATGTTGTCCAGGTTCCATTGCCAAGAATGTGTTGTCCAAAATGCCTGTTTAGTTTTTAAAGATGGAACTCCACCCTTTGCTTGGTTTTAAGTATGTATGGAATGTTATGGTAGGACATAGTAGTAGTGGTGGTCAGACATGGAGATGGTGGGGAGATCAAAATATATATGTGAAATAAACTCAGTATTTTAATAAAGTAGCACTTTCTATTTTTTTTAAAAAAGAGAATATTATGAACAACTTACATGTATAATTTCAATAACTTCAATGAAATGGACCTATTCCTTGAAGACCACAAAAACTCACCCAAGATGAAATAGATACTTTGAATAATACTATTATATAATAATTTAACTGAATTCATAATTTTGATGAAGCTTGTGAAAAAAAAACTCTAGGCCCAGATGGTTTCACTAATTAATTCTACCAAAAATTTAATGAAGGAATGACATCAATTCTACAGAATCTCTACCAGTCAATAAAAGAGTATGGAATACTTCTCAACTTACTGTATGAGGCCAGCATTACTCTGATACCAAAACAAAAGCAAAGATAGCACAAAAAAGAAAACTACAGACCAATATCTTTAACAAACTAACGCACAAAAATCCTCAACAAGATGTTAGCAAGTGAAATCTAGCAATATGAAAAAGAACGTACCACAACTGAGTGAAATCTGTCCCAGGAATGCAAGGTTTACTCAGTATTCAAAAATCAATCAACAGGGGCCGGGGATTTAGCTCAGTGGTACCACACTTGCCTTGCAAGTGCAAGGTTCTGAGTTTGATCTCCAGTAACAAATAAAAAGAAATATCAATCAACATTATCTAGCTCATTAACAGTCTAAAGATAAAAACCACATGATCATATCAACTGATATAGAAAAGACTTTTGACAATGTTCAACATTCATGATCGAAACTCTTACCCAACTAGGAATAAAAGTAAATTGATAAAGAACATCTCAAAAAAAAAACTCTACAGATGAGAACATTTTTACCAACTGTTCCTCAGACAAAGGACTACTATAGAGACTATATAAAGAACTTTAGGGGCCGGGGATTTAGCTCAGTGGTTCCACCGCCTGCCTTGAAAGTGCAAGGTCCTGAGTTCGATCCCCAATCCCTGGTACCAAAAAAAAGAACGTTAGAAAATCAGACCTCCCAAATTTAAAGACCCAGTTCAAAAATGGGCATCTGAAATGAACAGACATTTCTCAGGCAAAGAGATAGGAATAACAAATAAACATAAAAAATGTTCAACATCATGGGTCATTAAGAGATGCAAATGAAAACAATGCTGAGATTCCACCTCACCCCAGAAAGAATGGCTGCTACCATGCAATCAACCAATAATAAATGCTGATGGGAGAAATGCTGGTGGGGAAAAAGGAATACTGCTCCACTGCTGGTGGGAGTGTAGACGGGTGCAACCACTGTGGAAATCAGTATGGAGATACCTCAAAGAACTAGGAATAGAGGTCCCATTTGACCCAGCTATTCCCCTGATGGGTATCTTCCCAAAGGAATTGAAAGAATTATACCACAGCGATATATGTGCACCCATGTTCATAGCGGCACAGTTTGTAATAGCTAAAACTTGAAAACAGCCCAGTTGCCCATCAACTGGAGACTGGATAAAGAAAATGTGGGGTTTTTGTTTGTTTGTTTTGGTACCAGGGATCAAACTGAGGACCTTGTGCTCACAAGGCAGACATGGTGCCACTGAGCTAAATCCCCGGCCCTAAAATGTGATTTTTTTTTAATGTAAAATGAAATACTACTCAGCCATAAAGAATGAGAAATTAGAGACATTTATTGCTAAATGGATGCACATTGAGGCAATACTCTTAAGTGACATAAATAGGACACATGTGTAAATACCGAATAGTTTCTCTGGTGTGAGAAACTGAAAGTGTAAATAAGGATCAAAACGTATGATAGATAATGTGAAATAGGAAGAAAAGGTGCAAAGGGGAAGTGGGAGGGGTGGGGGAAAAGGGAAGAAGGAAGGGAAGGGAATGGAATTAATTAATTAAGAAAATGAAAAAATGGAAACGAAGTCTTTGTAAATAGAGAGGGATGGAGGGGTTGAAAGGAGAGCAGGGAATAGGGAAAAAATGGGAATCAAGATATATTATGTAAAGGTACAAATCTCCAATGATAAATGTCATTATATTGTATACCTAAAATGTACCAATAAAAGTAATTTTTAAAAAGGTATAAGAGACGGAAAGAAGCTTGTTGCTAGTCCCTTGCTTGCTTTACTACCTTCTGCCTGCCATGAACTGTTTCTCCTCTGTGATGCCTGTCTGCCATGCCACACTGCTTTGGAGACACCCAATTATGGACTGAAATCTCTGCACACTGCCAGCTAAATAAACCTTTCCTCCTTTAAAAAAACAAACCTACCGATGACATATTTAATGACAAAAGACTAGATTCCTTCCTCCTAATATCAAAAATAAGATGAAGATGGCTGCCTTCACCATTTCTATTCATCATATTGGAAGTCTCATCTGGTACAATACATAAAAAAGAGTAAAGAAACAAGACTGTCCCTATGTGCAGATAGCATGATCATCTATGTAGAAAACCCTAAGGAAATTATATATATTTTAAAACTCCTGAAACTAATTGTGAGATTAGCTAGATTACAAAATACAAGGTCAACAGACAAAAAAAGAATTTTATTTCTACATAATAGTAATAATTGAAAACTCATAATTTAAAAAGCATGCACAGAATCTGTATGCTGAAAACTACAAAACACTCTTGAAAGAAATCAAAGAAGTAAACAAATGGAGAGGTATACCTTGCTTAAGGATCAGAAGACTCAAATAATAAAGATGTCAATTATTCCCAAATTGTTTTCAGATTTAATGTAATTCTAAACAAAATTCCAGCAGGATTTTTTTTTTGCAGCTATACATGAGCTGCTTTTAAATTTTATATTGGAGGCAAAGGAGTTACAATAGCCAAAAATATTTTTAAAAAGAAAAATGTACTACCTGATTTTTTAATATACTTTATTGAAACATATTTATATATAGCATAGTTCACTTATATGCACTTTCAAGTGCATAATTCAATGAATTTTAAATAAATTTACCAAGATATACAATCATAGGTACCTGATTTTTTTTTTCAGTACCGGGGATTGAACTCAGGACTATGAGCTTGCAAGGCAGGCATGTCACACTGAACTAAATCCCTGGCCCCATATGTACCTGATTTTAAGACTGGTTAGCCAATAAAGACAGTATGGTATGTGTTCCTAAAGGAACAAATAAATGAATAGAAAAGAACTTAGAGGCCAGGAATTTAGCTCAGTGGCACCACACCTGCCTTGCAAGCGCAAGGTCCTGAGTTCAATCTCAAGTACTGGGGGAAAAAAATAGAAAAGAATGCAGATGCTAGAAATAAACCCACACAAATATGTCCAGTTAATTTTTCATAAAGGCACAAAAGAAATTTAATTGTAAGATAGTCATTTCAAACAAATGGATCTTCATTTTTTTTAAATCAAACTAAACTTCACATCTTATGTGAAATGTAATTCAAAATAGGTCTTATATCTAAATGTATAACATAAAGATGTAAAACTTTTATTAAAAAAAATAAGGGAAGGTTTTTATGCCCTTGGATTAAGCAACAATTTATAATAATAACACTAAAAGTAATATTCATAAAACAAAAAAAGATAATTGGACTTCATCAAAATTTAAAAATGTATTCACTGTAAAAGACTTAAGAAATTGAGACGACAAGCTATAAAGTTGGAGAAAATATGTGCAAATCACATATCTAACAAAAAGCCGTATCAGTAATATATGAAGAACTCTCAAGCCTCATTAGCCATAAGAAAACAACCCAATTTTCTTAAGTGGATGAAACATTTGAGCAGGCGTGTCACTGAAAAGATATATGGATGGTAAATAAGTACATGAAGATATGTTCAACATCACTAACCTTTAGGGAAATGCAAATTGTAACCATAAGGTAACCACTACACATCTATTAGAATGACTAAAATAAGAAATACCAAAAATACCAAGGGCTGGCAAGGAGGTAGAGCAACTGGAACTCTCATACATTGCTGGTGGGAATCCAAAATGGTGCAGTGAGACAAAAGCTTAACACAGCGATCTACCTGTAGAAACTAGCCTTAGAGAAATGAAAGCTAATAAATGTTTGCTTATACAAACACCTGTACACATGTTTATAGGAGCTTTATTCATAACTTTGGAAAAACTGGAAACAACACAGATGTTCTTCAGGGATGAATGAATGATGAAAGAGTGGGGCATCCATATAAAGGAATACTACTCAGTAATAGGAATAATATTGATACATAAAACTACTTGAATGAATCTCAAAAACAGGCTGAATTTTTAAAATCATGGTTAATGAAAGGAGGCCAGAATAAAATGGCTACATATATAATGATTTCATTTATATCACATTCTTAAAAAGACAAGACTATAGCATGGAGAGCAGGTTAGCAGTAATCAAGGATGCAGTTGTGAAGAAATTACAAGAGGAAAATTTTAGGATGTGATTGAACAGTTCTGTATCTTAAATGTGGTGGTGATTATAAAAATTTATTCATATATTAAAATTAGTACTAAATACCAAAAATGACCCATTTTAACTGTACCTTACCTTAAAAATTAAAATATTTTTAAAAGAAGCCAAAATTTAGCAACTCAAGTTAGGAGTTCTAATCCAATAGGCTACTCACAATACCAAAGAATTCAGCAAGGAAACTTTTTATTTATTTAAAGGATACCTGGGTAAGTTGCCAATATTTAAAAAGTAGGGTGGCAGGTACAGTGACAGAGGAACAGCCCATGTCCCCATCACATCATGTTTCATTTCTGACTGGTGTAGCAGGTTACCCCAAGAAGCAAATAATCTACAAACTAATGGCCAAATAAAAACTTTCCTCTCTTTGTCATTAAATGCTCATTGGTACTTTGGAGAGCAATCATGAATCTCTAGGGGCCTTAGTCAATAAGACAGCACTAACACTGAGGTACGTAAACAGTAAGAATACAAGCCACCTGTAAATGAAGAACTGAGAACTCTCCTCATAAATCCAGGTTCACAGGCTTATTGGTCAGTGACTAAATTATGCACATGGCAGCCTAGGTTGATCAGTTTCATAAGGCAATTCTTAAGTAACTAAGTAGGTTGGGATATTTTTCAAGCTGAGTAATATTTTTGTTGTTCCAAACTTCAAGTCATTCTATCAATGAAGAATGAAAATAGAAGTCCATTATAGTGCTAAAAGTAAATGAATAAACTAATAAAAGAAGACCTTGGAAGCACCAATGACATTAGTACATTATAATCAGGAAATATGATTAACGCAATTTGGTTGGTCCACATGAGGCCCAACTGGAAAAAACAAAATAACTTTTAGAAAGTAAGAAGAGAAAGAAGGGGAAGGAAGAAAAGAGAGAACAGAAAGAAAAAGGAAGGAAACAGGAAGAAGAGGAGAAGAATGTCTCCTTTTCAACTATTTAGTGACTCTGTACCCTTCTGCTTTTTGTTTATAATTTCAAATAAATTAATTCTGATTGTTTTATATATACAAAGTTTCAAAATTGGGGTCATTTTCAAATGTTATCACAAACTAATGAATTTTTTTGATGTTATATATTTATTTCAATTGCATTTTTATATGGAAATTGTTTTATCTGAGCCCACTCGGCTCCTGGATCCTTTTGACATGATCTCAGTAATATTCTGCTTTCTATACACCTTACTTTTTTCTGGTTAGGTGAAATATTCCATACTCACTTTATACACTTCAAGCCACAAAATTGGAATCAGTCACTTCTCACCTGGTTTCTTATATTGAGAAAATGTATGTAGTACCACACTGTGAAAGATATAGATGCTCATTGCTCTGAGGTTGGCATGGCTTCTAGACCTTTTCAGTGAACTAGAGAAAATTATATTCTTAAATGTGGGGGAAAGTGATATGTTCTTACTGTATTTTCCTACCTAAACATAAAATTATATGATTTTTACCTAACTCTTTAGATTTTAGACTTGATTTTCCTTCATAAGTGAAAATCTCGATTTCAAGATGCAGTAACATAATTATATAATCTTCTTTATCTCACAATAATTCTATAACAATTTCAAGAAGACAATAATTAGAATACTGAATATAGTTTAAGATTTCATTGGAGTGTTTTATAGAACTGGAAGAAATTTTTTTCTCATTGTGATTGTGCCTCCACTTTAGTATAGTTGGGTTCAGTGGTTTCAACTTGTTTTTAAGAACTGGTATCATTGTTTCTCCGTTTAATTTTATTCTTAAGTATATAAAACATTTACATGTTTCCAAAGTCAAAACAATATGACAATTTTATAGAAATCTCACTTCTTCCTCTTCTCTACTCTGTTCTTTCCTTCCCCGCATATGGAACAACTTGTTAGATTTTGGTTTAACAATTCTTTTTCTTTTTTGGAAAAGTTAGCACACTCTAACCCCTATTCTGTACCTGACTTTTCTTTTTCTTTTTCACCTAGTAATGTATCATCAAAATCATCTTTTCGTTGGTTTTTAAGGCTTCACGGAATTTTTTTGTGTGAATATACCATCATTTCTTCAGTAAGTCCTCTACTGATGGATATTTAGGCCAGCTCCAATCATTTGTAATTATAAATTAAGCCACAATGTTATACATGTCATACTTTTTTTTCCAACTGAGTTAGTCTTTTTATCCTTTTGGTAATCTCTTCCAGGGTTAACTACTTCCACTGTAGGTGATGAAATCTATAAGGCTCCACTTCAAATGCTGATGCTGCTATAAGCATGATCTTTTCCCCTTCACTGCAACTCAGGATTAAAACTTTGATTCTTGTCTTCTATTCTAGTCCCAGTAGTTTCCACTGCAGAAGTTACCTGAAGACAGTCTTATGCTTTCTAGCAGTGGTCTGTGACCAGCCTCTATCTTCTCCATGAACACTACGATTGATTTAGTTTATACATGTATTAAAGTAAGAGACATTTTCTCAACTGAGTTTAAATGCACTTTATTTTTAAACAACCTACATGATATGTTTTGTTTTTTGCCTTAAAAACCAATGCCTTCAACTCCAAATAAATCACAGTAAAAAAAAAAAGCGTTCAAGATGACATCAGTCCCATTTGTCTAGAATTTCAGCATTGTGTGGATGACAAGCAGCAGCCAGTTATGAAAAGTGATAGATCAATCCAAGGTAACCACCAAATCCATTAACATTTTTCCATTTCTAAACCATCCTTTAAAAAAAAAATCATAAATGGGGTCACACCATCCTCACGGTAGTCCAGGAGAGCAACCATGCCATCTGGATTCATGTTTGCCCCAATAAAGAACTAATCGTTTTTGAAATTAGCCAGAATGTGCTTGATTTGTTCTACAGCCCCTGTCATAAAAGGTTTTACTCTTTCTGGTCTTTGTTCTTCCAGTTTGCCTTTGATTGATTTCATATAATCTTTGATATACTCCTTTAGGCCTTTTTTGTGAAGCTGGTTCCCTGCAAGTGATGGTTCATGTCCTTCGGTACCTTCGCCCTCCCAGCCTTCAGAGGAGGCGTTTCCACCAATAAGCGAGTCATCAGTGTCACCCCTGCTCTACTGATCATCTTGCCCTCCACCTCCAGGCACAGCCTGTCAGTGATCTCCTGAATCTTGTAAATGTTGGAGAACATCTCATAGTGGCTGATGAGGTACGGATAAATCATGATGGTGGCTAAAGGGACACGAGGCCCCACTAGCTTAGCAGGAGCCCAGAACTCAGAGCAAGGGCACTGCGGGGAGAGGGGAATGGGTGGAAAAAAGCAGTCATACTTTATTTTTATCAGCTTATCTTTGGAAATCACATTTCTAGAGCTGAGATTGCTAAATCAAGAGGTAAATGAATATGTAATCTTGCTAATATGTTGCAAATTCCCTTTCAATGTTATATAATTTGCATTTCTACCAGAAATACATCAAGTACCTGTTTCTCTCACAGCTTTCCCAATAGAAAACGTTGTTAAAATTTTGGATGTTTACCAATCTGATAATGAAAATTGACAAATTATCATAGCTTTAATTTATATATCTTATTATGACTGAGGTTGAGCATCTTTTCACATGTACAAAAGCCTTTTCAATTTTTTTCCTGTGTAATACGTGATCTTACCATTTGTCTATTTTTCTACAGAATGGTTAATCTTTCTCTTAATTTTTAAGATGGGGAAGCCTTTGTTTCTGATTTGAGTACCAAGTAGTTATTTGTCATTTAGCTTTGCTTGAATAAGTTTTGCTATGTCAAATTTATCTTTTATTGCTTCTAGATTTTGTTTATTTACTTGTTTGTTTGATTGATTTTGAGTCAGGGTCTCGCTATGAGTTCTGCTCCTTGGACTCACTATGTAGCCCAGGCTGGCCTTGAACTCACAGCGATCCTCCTTGCCTCAGCCTCCCGAGTGCTGGGACTGCAGGCATGTGCCACCAGGCCTGGCTGCTTCTAGTTTTTCGAGTCATGGGACAGTTATCCTTCACTCAGGGTGTTAAAGTGGTAGGAACTCCTACACTGACTGGCAGATTGTAGGATGTCCCATGACTACTATAAAAGTTAAAATCTCTGGGGGCCCACTCTCAGGGCAACTTCCTATACTTTCGTGAGTTTTACCTTCAATTCAGGAAGCCCACCATGTTCTCAGAGGGAAAGATAAGAGAAAAAACCCCCCATGCTTCCAGCAGGGGGAGGAGAAAACCTTTGTGAAATGTAACCAGATCACTCTCTACTTCCTAACAAGTGTCTCCCTCGTGACAACTTATTTTGCTAGAATTTCACCACCTACCTGGAGAAAGGGAAATACCCAATCCCTACTCCCTCTAGCCTTCCTATACTGCCAAAGGGGATGAGGGGGGCTGGAAGCACTGTGACAGTCGTAGGCCAGGGTCACGGATTCAGAAAAGGACCAGTAGACTGAGACCTAGTTGTAGAATTATAGAAACACTTCTCCTCTGCCCCAGCTCCTTGCCACATCAGTAAGGCTGCTGCATAATAATAGGGAGTACAACTGACAGAGCTGCTGGACTTAGATACCAGTTAAGAAAGAGTCTCTCAGGGGAAAAGGATGAAAAAAAAGGGAGTTAAGGTGTGTTTTGTACATGTACCAACTCCCTACAAGGAATGTAATCATCAGTAGAGCACACATTTACTAATGAAAAATAAAAAGAATGAGTCTCGAGAAATCCAAAGAAGATAGGGAGACAAAAATGAGGCCCAGAAGTTTTAGCCTCTGATAATGACAGCAGCAGCAAATAATAACTTAGCCCAACTCAACTATAAAACCTCAAGAGAACAGCCTTTTAAATTCCATCCTTCTTACCCAGTCTAACACGTCAAGCTTCCAATATAAAATGATAAGGCATATTTTTATGGTACTTTTTTCTTAATTAATTTTATTGGTACATTTTAGGTATACAATATAATGACATTCATCATTGGAAATTTGCACCTTTACATAATCTTTCTTGGTTC